>CAJNIZ010018713.1:0-13169 GCA_905231905.1 Symbiodinium pilosum
TATTTGAGCTGTAGTCTAAACTCATAGTATTATTTTTAATGACCCCTATAGTAGTCCCCTATATAATCCCCTATTAATATAACCCCCCTTTAAGGAGTTTAGACTATAGCTCATTTGGGGCAAGGCGAGGGGGGGGTGTTGGATTATCCAAAGGAAGCCCTCAAACCTAGAGCCTTGGCTACACCCTGAGCCCAGACTGGCAGCTTGGACTCGAACAACAATCCAGAGTTGAGGATTGAGGGTTCATGAGGTTCTGGGTATTAGTTACAAAAACCAGCGATAAACCCCAGTGTCATCCGGTTCCTATGTACTTCCTCTTTTTACCTGATTGCTCTCGAGTCCTCCAGCCAGTAACACTTTAACTTGTAGCCGACTTCTCATGACATAGAGGAACCCTAAAGGCTACTGTAAAGGGCTACATGCCGCAAGAAAGTTCCACATAGAATATGATACGGGATCTAATTTCTAAATCCCCTCTGCAACCATCGCTTTCAGAAGGCTGCTCAGGTACATTGCTTGATCTAGGACCTGAACCCCACGCCAAACCTTAAACCCCTGAGCTTAAGTATCTTCTTTTGCAAACACAGGATGGAAGTGGCAAACAAGAGGTGAGAAAAATTGCAAGCTGCAATGCTATCACTCCAAGTCGGCCTGGCTGTTGAGGTAAGACGTTTGGGTTCAGGGTTGACGGGCTCAGGGTTTGGGAGCTCAGGACTTGCTTGTCTGAATGGTTTAGGGATTTGCAGTGTTTGAGACGGTTGCAGCGAGTAGGTACCTTGACTGCTCCATAGAACGAAGGAGTCCATGCCATGGCAACACCTGCGCTAGGTAGTGGAGTTCCTGCCTACATGCTTTAGGCTTGTGAGGGCCAAAGTTTCAAGCTATGTTATTCGGTGGGTATACTCTGTATTCCTCTCAGACCCATCATAAACCTACTACAATTGAAAGTCGAAGTAATTCCTATGGGGATAGGGGTACCAAGCACTCCTGATTGTGCCAACTGCCTACATGTTTTGTGCCCAGCAAGTGCCTGTCAACACCCGGATTGGGTACTTACTGCTTGCGCACAAGATCTTGAAATAGCCCAAGCAGTGAGATTCAAAAGCCATCTGGAAGCTCTGAGGGTCGGGGAGCCTGAAGCATACCAGCCGATGACAACTCAAATAAATAGGGTCATATGAACTACAAGCTAAGCTCCTCAAGGGCGCTATATAGGGGACCACTATTGGGGTTATTTAGGGGGATACTAGGACTTTACACTATGGGTCGTGTTGGGCTTTCTTTCGGGAGGAAACATGCAACCTGAATGCAACCCGAATGCAAGTTGCTGCAAGAGTCTGCACATGGTGTTTAGGTGAGGCCTCAAAGTCCCCCTCGGGGTCCAAGTAGCCAAGTAATGGGGCCGAGGTCCCATATATTGTAGTCTGAATTGGTTTTGCTGCCTAAAAGCCTGATATTTGGATGCGTACTTGGTTTGTTGTCAGACATTGGCCACGCTCTAAGCCCAGCATCCTAAACCCTTAATTCTAAGCCCTAAACCCTAAACCCTTAATTCTAAGCCCTGAAACCTTAAGCCTAAACCCTAAACCCTTAATTCTAAGCCCTGAACCCTTAACACCAGGAGTCCAGACAGCCAGAAGCATCTTGCCAGACGTGTGGCAACATGTGGACTTGGCTGGGCTTTAATGGGCGGTTTAGGGTTTTAGGGTTTTAAGGTTTAGGGGTTTAAGGGTTTAAGGGTTTAGGGTTAAGGTGACACCCTCCCCAAAAATAATTACCATGGAGCCCTGTAGAGCCCCACAATAAAGGGATTGAAGGGCTAGTAAGTGGTCGTTATAGGACCGGCCCTCTGTCGAGTTCCGTGTCAGTTTTCAGAGATGTCAGGTTTAATTAGGGCGGGAAATCTTCTACGAAGCGTTCGGGCCCTGAATGGGGTGTTTTCGAAATGCTGTAGCTGTTTCCGGATGCCAGGGATCAACTAAACCCTAAACCCCAAATAATAGTTTCCATTTTCTTTTCCATCATCCCTATATAGACCCAATATACCATAGTAGTTTCTATTTTCTTTTCCATTGTCCCGTATACCCTAAACCCCATTGTAGTAGTTTCCATTTTCTTTTCCATTAGCCCTATATTATAGGCGTTACGGAAGAATGGAGTGGCTGATAATCTGGAAAGGACCAAAGAGGATTTCCGAAAATCAGGCATACTTTTTTGGGGTCCCCGTATTAAGGAGGATTTTTTTGCGGCCTATATTGGGGTCCCCCTATTCTGGGACACTCAGAACACCTGGAGGAAATTTGACACTCAAGTTTGGGGCTTCAGGGGATTTGAATGGCCCGTTTATGGCGCCTCTCCCTCAGAGTCATGGCATGACACCTCCCTTCTGACGTGACTTTTTGCCTTGAAAGCCAGAATTGAGCACGGCTTCTGCAAAGATGATTGCTACTGACGTCACCAGCATGCCTTGATATTTGCTGGCGTAGCCCGATGGTCACTCCGATCATGACCAACCCAAAATCCAAAACTGTCCGCTGCGTTGATGATCGCTATCCCCCCTCTTTGAGTCAGCCCAACGCTCATGGGCCATTCCCAAATGGATGCCTGACACTGCTCCAGAACCTAGCGAATGGCGCTTAGAACTATGAGTTGCAACTGGTAACCAAAAATCGAAACTTCACATGCTGGGACGGCCTCCCAGTCAATCATCCCCTTACGAGGCTCTACAGAGAGGATCCTAGTAGGAGGAGTATGAGGCGATCCTCCTCTGAGGGATACCCCGAAGAACTAGTAGACTCTAACTAGGCCCAACTCACTGTCTTGCATGACTCAGCTTCTGTGAGACCCTAGCCGAGTTTTTCATTGCACATAACTCCCCCCAATGTAGTGCTACTATGAATGCAGCAAGATTTCGTGTAACATGCTGAGACGATTTCATTCTGAGGGAGGGCAATAGACATCCAAGGTTTACTATTCCAAGGTTACCCTATAAACCCTAAACCCTCTTGCCCCCAGACAACGATAGCACCTGGGCCTACCCTGCATTTCGGGTATCGGTGGGCCCAATAATCTTTGGGATGACAATGGGGAATCCGCTATTGTGGCAACTATGGTCCTACTTGGGTGTTTGCAGAACAAGGGTTCCATTCTTGGGGGATCTAGACCCTAACCCCTTAACCCTTAACCGCGACACAGGAGCTCTAGGTTCCCAAGCACACTCCCGCAGACTGGCTATTTGCCAGGTTCATGCCGGACTCCGAGCGCCGACCCCAGCATAAGAAATCATTCTCGTTGAGGGTTTAGGGTTTAGGGCGGAGGGTTTAGGGTTTGACCATTTCGAAAGTGCCTCGGTAATACAATCACAATAGGGATTACTTCAAGCCTTCGCCACCCCTGAGCCACAAATGGGTCTGAATTCTGAATGCTTCACCCATCCCCCTGCTCCAACAGTTGGTCCGAATCCTCTTGATTGAGCATCTCGTACTGGGAGGGTTAGGGGGATTTAGTAAGTGTGTTAGTACCCCCATACCCTACGTAGTAAGCCTATCCCTGTTAGTAACCTACTTGTTAAGTCCACCTGACCCAAAAAACTCTAAACCTTTCATGATATCTAGGAGTTTGCAGTATTCATAAGTCCCCGTGACCCTCCAAGTAGAAAAAGTAACAGCATGGGATAGTGGGAATCTTGGGGGGGACAGTTGGTTTTGCTGTACTGCGAAGCAGTTAGGAGCTGGGGCAGAAGACTTCTAAGCCATAAAGCCTCAACCCTAAACCCAATAAAGTCTCAGCCCAAACTACATCCAGCCTTCAGACTTCCCGACAATTGCTGGAGATTCTGAAATGGCGAACTTTTCCCATTTGATCATGGTTTATGCCCTTGCGACTGGTCAGGGAACTGACGCCCTGCAGCGCAGCAAGCTTTAGATTAGTGGCGATTTTGCCGGTTTAGGGTTCAGGGTTTAGGGAACCCTAATCCCTAATCCTACCAACTTGCCTCAGTTGCTTTTTTCATTCTGCGATATTCTGAAAGGAGACAAAGACATGATGCTGGGTACGTTTGGGCCTCGTAATAAGGTTTATAGTATATCAAGGGTTTAGGGTTCACGGTTTAGGCTTATTGTATATTGAGGTCTATGTTGGGGCCCGTCTGAGGAACGAGCATTGAAATGCGGGCTGGTGCAGCACTGCAGTTTGTCAGGTTCTGCCGGAAGTGTGGTCGGAACCGGGACCGCCACTCAGAGGGTTCTCTTGAAAGCTCGTCTCAAATCCTAAGCCCTAAATAGTAGCTTCCATTTTCTTTTCCGTTTTCCCTATTTAGCCCCTATATTACCCTATAGTAGTTTCATTTTCTTTTCCATTATCCCTATATAACCCTAGTCTACCATATAGTTTGGATGTAGTTTGGGGGCCCTCACTGGTCTCAAGATTCTACACCCGTTATGGAGGGCTCCTATCCTACTAGAGACCAAGAGACTGTTGTGGTGTACCAAGGATACGGCAAATTCCAAGATGCTGGCGTTTCGGAAGCCCTAGGCTACATCTCCATAAGTCCTTCTTTCTCCGAATAGATCCCAAGTACGGCCTACTTAGTGACTTAGTACTTAGGCTCATTGTTTTGCGGATGGGGTGGAAGGCAGGGTTACATGTACGGAATGAGTCTGAGCCAAGGAGATGGCGGTGGTGATGGACAGGTCTTCAGCTTACCTTACAGGGCCTACGCCGCGGAAGAGACAATGGGTATGCAATGGGAATTAGGGGGTGCATGAAGCATTGTTTCAGGGGTGGGTGTGTGCATGCAAACTGGACATACATGGTACTTTCCCTGCAATTGTCCTACAGACCTACTTCTGGATCAACGTTCAGGATGGGTGTCCTTGTGTGAGTGAAAAATGATCGTTCCCTCTCCTGAGGGCGAAGTCATGAGACCTTACTGCAGTCCCCCCCGTAACAACCGAAACAAGTTGCTTCTGTTCAGGATTTGTTGCTAGAATTGGGGTTGGTCAGCTTAAAGTGAACTAGCCAGATTTAGGCCAGTTCAAAACGCCCAACTTTCTATGGCGCCCTTAGCTCTGCTTGGAGGGTCAGGGGGACTTACACCAGTAAGTAGCTTAATAATGGGGATAAGTAGGATATGGGGTTAGCTTAATAATGGGGATAAGTAGGATATGGGGTTAGCTTAATAATGGGGATAGGTAGGATATGGGGTTAGCTTAATAATGGGGATAAGTAGGATGTGGGGTTACTAGCCTATTACATACGCTTTCTGCCCCAAACTCGTGCGTCGCGTTGTCGCGTTTGTAGTCAGTAGCGGGGCTGTTCGAGCATCTTCTTAGAAGAATGACTGAGAGGTCTCGTATCCCAGTCCGTGACCCCATCTGTTCATTGAGCTCTTATAGTAAGACATCTTGAATCTGTCGCAAGCTTGTTCGGACCACTGTATTGCCCAGATGGTGTCCCACAGCTGATGGACATTGACCCAGACACCCTTCATACTTCCATGTTTTTGATCCTCGGACAAGTGAGCAGACGCGTATGAAAAGCTGAACGGGAACATATACTTTCTGCCCCAAGTACTTAATGACTGAACCCTCTGCTTATACAGTCCTTCAGCCTGTTATTTCCAAACTCAACCCTCCCTCAGACTTTGAGGTTCGGCTTTGCAAATGTGCCCGGTCAAGACGGGCGGTGAGCCTGCCGGGTCTCGAACGCTTAGCTGGGGCTTTGTCGCCGGAGATTTTCCAAATGAAAGAGGTCCATGTAGTTGTAGGGTCGTCGAATGCAAAAGAAGCTGCGCTAGATCCTTCACATGAGCCGTAGTCTAAACTCCTTAAAGGAGGTTATATAGGGGATTATATAGGGGACTACTATAGGGGTTACTAAAGGGGATATACTAGGAGCTTAGGCTATAACTCACAGGAAGGTAGGGGTAGCTATAACGGCCTCTCCTGCCCCGAGTTCTGGACCAATGTTGAGGCAGTAGCGACGTCAATTTTGACAAAGGTTTAGGGGTTCAGGGTTCAGGGTTTATGCTGTTTTTTGGACTTCGGGCTTAGGATTTACGGTTGAGAGGTTTGACTTTGTTGTGCCACCTGTTTGTTATCCATATGTGTCCCTCCCAGACTAAGCCTTCATCCTTGATTCCTTCCTAAAATTAGGAATACCTTCTTGAGGGCACCAATAAAAAGGATTATAGTATTTTGGGGTGTATACTGGGGTCCGCCTAGTTTTGTAAACTTCCAACTCTAAACCCTAAACCCATTTAGACCCCTACAGTTAACTTCTGATCATGTTCACCAACCCTAAACCCTAAACCCTAGCGCTTGACTGCCAAAGCTTCCTGCATGCCAGGTCACTCCAGATCACTTGGATTGATCCGTCCGGGCTGCTGGCAAGGCCTTGGGGTTTAGTGTTTATAGTGTTTAGGGTTTGACAAGCCAAGAATTGGTGTGTTGATTCATTCTTCCCAGCCCCTGCTTGCGCAGGCATTCGCCCAACTTTAGGCTGACGCCCTGAATTCCCACTTCTCTCTAAGTTCTCAGATAAAACAACGGGTCCGCCGCTTCCAAGGGCCCCCGAGGTCTTCCGAGGGCTTCCGAGGGCCTATGAGGGGCTCCAGGGCCTGCGGCCTTGGAGGGCCTTCGGAGGCTGAGGGCTTCCCGAGATGTAAGATCGCCTTTGAGGGCGTTCGAGGGCCTTTGCGGGGCTTCGGTGGTTTCACCTTTTTTGGCTTAGTGAGTCACAGTAAAGGAAAAGGGGTCCCTTATGCGGGGCTGCTGCCCCCGCACCTGGAGGTGCAGCTCGCGCTCTACAAACTCTTTAGGCTTGTCTAGTAGCTCCAAACGTGGTGTGAATAGCTGCCGGATGTAGTTCTGGGTCCAGGCTCCCTTGAAAAGGGTGGGAACGACCTAAGCAGGCCGGGTGGGAATTTAAGGCTTAATTAATTAGGGTTTAGGCTTAGGGTTTAGGAAAGAGTGCTGGGTTTTAGGGTTTAGGGCTTCGGGTTAAGGCGTTCAGGCTTAAGGTTGAAGAAGTACGGACACGGTTCCACCCCCAAACTCTAGACTCTAGACCCCCCACCCAGCAACAGCCGATGGTAGTGGTAATATTCAGGGCCTTCATGTTGGAGTAACTACCCAGCTGTTGCTGCGTGGGGTCAGTATGCAACATGGCAATTTTACAGGGATTACAGACGCCCTTACACCGAAGATGTGCTGCCCGCGGGTCATTGTGGTAACCAATGGAATAGGCTAGTTGTAGCCGCGGTGTTTTGCAAGGTGGCTTCGATATGTTGTAGGTGCATGCTCGACGGAAGCCAGCTGACCAAGAAGAATAAAAGTCCTCCTAGACCCTCCTCCTACCCTCTATTAGGGCCTAAGTACCTACTATTAGGGACCATATATCCCCAATTAAGGGTACAAGGAGGGTCCTGGCTCAGTGGTCATTTCGGACACTTTCTCGGCCAAAGCCAGAACAAGGTCACCCGCTGTAACCTCCTTCACTGGGTTGCTGTTAAGGAACTTATATTAAGTCACCATAATGGGTATATATATATATTGTAATTTATAGGGTTTCCCCAATATAGTAACTTAAATTAAGTTCCTTAACAGCAACCCAGTTAACTCCCGCCAGCTGGTCTCAGGAGCAGCCTGGGAGCCCCTCCACACCTTGAGGGGGCTTTAAGGTTTAGGGCTTTAGGGTTTTGAGGATAATGGAAAAGAAAATGGAAACTACTATTTAGGGTTTAGGGTTTAAGGGTTTAGGGTCTGGGGTTTAGGGTTTTAGGGCTAATTAAGGGCTTTGGGGTTGTACGGCGATAGTTTTTATAGGGTGTACCGTAGCACAGGGCAGCTATAACATTTAGTTCTGAGAGACTATATGGTAGACGGTTTAGGGTTTAGGGTTCAAGTTTGGGTTTAGGGGTTTAGTGTATCCCGCATTTAACACCCAAACCCTACGTATCTCGAATAACCAACGTGCCTGTAAAAAAAGTGCTTTGAACCTGCTAAGCTGGTATGTTTACCTTTGTTTGGACGGTGTAGGTTACCCCACGTAAGCCCAAAACCATCAAACCCTTGACACTCGAAATCCTAAACCCCCAAACCCTAAATCCTAAACCCTGAGCCCCAAATCATTCTATAATCCATCTCATGCCTGTATGACCCCAGTAGAACCCATACAGAACTCCTCTCCAACTCTAAGCCCTAAACCCTAAACCCATACAGAACTCCTTTTCAAGCCCTCAGCGACCATGGCCTTTGCGGCCAAAGTCTCCACGTGATCCGGGCCAAGGCACGTCTCACTGAGGTTGGATACCTGGTCTAAAGGGTTTAGGGTGTAGGGTTTAGGGTTTATATTGGGGTTATATTGGAGATACATTGCGCATACATTGGGATAATGGAAAGGAAAATGGAAACTACCATTTAGTGTTTAGGGTTTAAGGGTTTAGGGGTCTAGGGTTGAGGGATTTAGGATTTAGGGTTCGGGGGCTTAGGGCTGAGGACCCTGAAAAAGGGTAAAGATACTGAAATAGCAGGTACAAAGCCTTCTGTTATAGATACATTGGTTTCTACTACAGGGGGACTATACCCCAAACCCTAAACCCATATTCTACCTACTTCAGTGGCACAATACTCTTAGGGTCTTCAATGTCTGCCGATTTTGACAAACTGCCACATCCAGACGTTGGAGCTAGCTTGGTAATAGCAATCACAATAATAATGATAGTGATACACTTAATAGTAATAATAATAGTAATAATTATCATAATGATAGTAATAATGTTAGCTTTGACGGCCTACTCTCCCCCAAACCATCCACCTCCCCCCCATAGCCAGTTGCTGAATTCGTCCGGCCAAGACAATCTGTTCAACTTTCAAAGAATTGGCTTATGTGTACAGCAAATCTACCCAGCTACCAAGAAAGACGGGTATCATACCAACACCTCTTGTCACATCTACCTCTTGCTGTACCGCCATGACGAAAAAAAAAATGGCAGTAAAAGGCGTCAAAAGCCTTTTCTGCAGCAGGCAACCCTGAACCCGCCGGAATCCGAACCGTAAGCCAATCTAAGCCAAGGATCAGGCTAGATGGCTAGGGGACTGACTTTTAGGACAGATCCCTAAAACACCCTAGAAGGGAACTGCAAGGGCATCCATTTAGGGCATTTGTCCTTTACCCTAAACCCAAAGCCCTTCTGTACCCTTCGGACAGCCTCGCGCCGCAAGGCTAACGACTCAGCAGCTGCTTCTTCCCCGTCCTCTTCTGCTCTTGGCTAGGGTTTAGGATTTAAGGCTTTCCCCATACGGTTTCCAGGGTATAGATGAAACTATAATATGTCTGGCTTTGAGGCCTGCTTAGTGTAATCCATGTACTCGTGAAAGGATGTCATACCTAGAGCTTTTGCATGCTTCCACCTTTTTGGGACCTGGAGCCCCCTTTTTTAGGACCTCGAGTACTCCAGGCAGGGTTAAGGGCCGCAATGATTCCGTAGCCCAACATCCTATATGTCCCTGTGTAGTCCTACTTCGCCCCTGCGCCCGACTTCAGACCCAGAACGCCTTCAGCTTTGCGAGGTCCTTTTGACAGGATCTCTAATTTACGGTCCCCAAATTGAAATTATCTAGGATCTATAAGGTAACCTTCCCAACATCCCACAGTAAAACTTGGAACATGGAAAAGGGACCATGTCTGCTATTTCTCCAGATTCCTACGATGAGTTCGCTTTGGGAACCATAGCCCCAATACTCAGGGCCCAATTTTAATCATATGAGAAGTATAGGCTCCTAGTTGCCTAAACTCCAAGCCACATAGAAAAGGGCCCTCCCAAAATAACCCCTTTACTAGCCTAGGTCCGCGGTTTTGGGTTGCCAAAGCTGCGGCGTTTTAGATTTCAATTCTACTGAAGGCGCTACAGCCCCGAACCCCCAAAACCTACCTTTCACCCGAAAAGCCCTCAGTTTTTAGAATCTGTACTAGAAATCCTTCTATGAAGCACTGACACTGAAGATCTCTGTGTCTTAGGTAAACCTTAAATGCCGTTCGCGAAACCCTAAACACTCCTCACCCCTAAGTAGCTCTAAATCCAAAATTCAAAGCCCTAAATCATCCTAATCCCGGAAGGAATCCGAAGCCTCCAAACTTAAAATTCTACACCACATAGACCCTCAACCCTAACCCCTAAAGGCTAAGCCCAGAAAGCCTCAATCATACACCCGAAAATCCTGAACCTCCTACTCCTCAACAAGCCGTAAGCCCTCAACCCTAAACCCTACGCCCTAAATCCTAAGCCTTAAAACCTCTCTCTCTCTCTCTCTCTTAAAACCTAAAGCCTTAAAACCTAAAGCCTCAACCCTAAGCTCTAAAACCTAAACTCTCAACCCTATAGCTTAAACCCTACACCCTAAACCTTGTGCCCCTCCGGGCCTTCCGGGAAAGGATAGCCGCCAACTCTGCGCGCGCGGCCAAAGTGTCGGGATGGGTAGCCCCAAGGGTGGTGCTTCGGCGCTCCTTAGGACGTACCCAAGTACCCTGGGTTTAGGATTTAGGGATTAGGGTTTTAGGGTTTAGGGCTTAGGGTTTAGGGCGTAGGATTTAGGGTCTAGGGTTTAGGGCTTAGGATTTAGGGTTTATTCTGTTTAGTTCCTCTGTTGGGGGCTGTTATTGTTGGTAATGTTTTTGAACCTACACAACATGAAGGAAGAACATAGGAGGCTCTGGCATAGCGATGAAGGTCTTGGGGGCATGGGGTTTCGAGATTGCGTGAAGGTCCTTGAACGTTCCAAAGCCGTAGCCTTCCGGGCCCTTGTGATATGACAAGGTACAGGAGAGTATGAGGGGTCTGTCTTAATATCGGACTTGCTTTCACCAAAAGGCCCTAAACCGCTTAAAGACTACAATGTTGACAGCAATTCTGAGTCAAGAGTTGGAACTCTTGAAGGGACTTGGGTTTTTTTTTCCCAAGAGTTGGGGTACCTTTTTGGTAGAGTGAGGTTTATATCGGCGCCAGTTTTCTTGAGACGCCAGCGCTGTTTCAAGAACGTCTGATACAAAGCGAGAACAGATCCCCTGCTGGATAAGGCTGGCTGTTTGACATCCGAATCCAGGAGGGCTTTAGGCCTTGCGGTTCAGGATCATCCCCACCAGCATCATGCGTAGGCGCCTGCTTCAAAATGACCCTAGCCCCTAAACCCAGTCCCTGAAACCCTGAACCCTTAAACCCTCCAACGCTCCTGTGCTTCATCTGAACACGGCTTTACTCGTGAGGGCTGTTGCAAGCTTAGGGTTTAGGGTTTAGGGTTTTGGGCTTAGGGTTTTAGGGTTTACGGCTTAGGGTATAGTCCCCCTGCAGTAGGTAGAGGGTTCAAGGACAAACTCTACGGCGTGTACGCCGTCTGACATGTAAAGCCATCCCAGCTCGTCGCTGACCGACCCCTCGGGCAAGACGCTAAACAACCCCAAACCCTCAAACCCCTTAAACCCTACTGCTGCCTCTATCCTGCCGGGAACGTAAAAAAGTTCGAACACTCCGTGGGCTACTGCTGCCTTCAGCACTGAAACCTGTGCCCACACCTCGAGCTATTTAACTATATAGTCCCCTTAAGTAGATAGAATATGGCTTCGGGTATATCATAAGACGATCCCCATATATCCCATATTCTATCTACTGAAGGGAGACTATCGTCCCTCTTAAGTAGGTAAAGGGTTCAAGGTTTAGGGCATCCTCTTAAGTAGATAAAGCTTCTAGGCTTTAAGGGAAACTTGGAGGTTGAGGGTCTCCCCTGGAGTGGATGAAGGGTTTAACAAGGCTTAGGGCATAATTAGTCCCCCTGAAGTAGACATAGTTTCGGGTTTAGGGTATAGTCCCGAGTAGTAGATGGAATATGGGGTATATGATATGTCCTAGGAACATTCATGGGCTTTCCCTGGGCCCCCCGAGTAACCTCAGCCCTAATCTGTAAAGCACTCCAACCTGAAACCCTAAACCCTAAACCCTAGAAACCCTAAACTTTCCATGACAAGGTTCTACGACTTGGCGGACCTAGGTTCGGCAGTCTTTGACTACTGCAGTGCTTGGGATTTAGGGTTCAGCATTCGGGGCTTAGGGTTAAGGGTTTGGGGTTTAGGATTTAAGGCTCAGGGTGTAGGCGTTGGGGTTTAGGGTTTAGGAGTTAAGGCTTTGGGTTTAGGGCCTGGGGTTTGATTCGGGGTTTAGGGCTTAGGGTTTGGGATGTAGGGTTAAGGTTTGGGGATTCAGGATTTAGGGTTTTGGGTTCAATCAGGTTTGCTAGGGTGTTGGGTTTACCGATTTAGGGTTTTGGGTTGAATCAGGTTTACTAGGGTGTAGGGTTTACGGAATTGACAGGCCTGAAGAAGTATCGATAATGGAGAATGACATGGAAACTGGGTTGCCATAGTGGGCTTATGGGGAGGGGCCTGAAAAATTACCAATACTTCTTGAGGTCCATGTGAGGTACCCTAACTATACTATAGAAATGTGAGGAACCAAGGACAATTGTACTGGTTGCCCTAAACCCTATAACTCTAAAATCCTAAACCCTAAANNACCCTAAATCCTAAACCCAATGGGGCATAAGCTATTTCGGCCCCTCACACTACAGCATGAAACCTAGAACAGAAGCTTTGGGCTGGCTTCAAAGCAAAGCCCCGCGAAGGGCAGGTCCAAACGAGGGTTATAATCATAGGGGCTATATAATGATATATAGGGTTATAGGGCTTTATGGTGTTATATTAGGTTTAGGGCGTAGCGTTGGGGTTTAGTGTTTAGGATTGGTGTTAGCTGCTGCTGTACTCGGTGAGAAGCATCTATGTTGCCCATTGCATCCCAGAAGTTCCAAACCACGAAGCCTTCAACCATGTTTCAGGAGCTGAGTCTAAGGCATGCTGTGACCCCACAAACTTCCGGACTCTAAAACCTCCAGCCGCGAAACTCCGAGCACGCAGCTTCAAGGGAAAGGATATTGGGGATAAACAGGGGACACACGGAGGCACCAAGAGCTATACATGAGCATAAACGAACCGTGGCCAAAGTCTACACTAATCATCACTGCAGTCGTGAAAATTGTCCATTGCAGACCTGATATTATCTTGTGGGAGAGGGGGAGGGAAGAGGGGGGGGGGCAAAGGAGGCAGGGGAGGGAGGGGGGGGGGGG
>CAJNIZ010018713.1:13269-28548 GCA_905231905.1 Symbiodinium pilosum
GGCGGTGCATGTTTCATTTTCTTTCTTTGGGGGTGGGTGCTTACCGTTGGTCGTATGGAGGGATTGCTCGTGTATCTTTACCTTTCGCGCGTCAACGTTACTCTAGACTGGCTGTTTCATTTCTCGAAAAAACAGCGCATAAAACCAGACTATTCGATGACCATTTGTTGATTTAGACAACAACGTGGGAGGGTGAGGTCGTCATAGCTTGCCCAGGCTTGAGTAGTATACGCGCATGATACCTCCATAACGCTGCTTATCATGACCAAGCCAACCACACCAAATTTTCCGGCAGTGCCCACTTAGTTGCCACATTTTGCCACTGAACTCTCCGCATCCTCAATTAAAGAGAGGACATGGCTTCTAACCCACTGCCGCCGAAGCTTGTTGCGGTCGAGAAATTTTTCTACTACCAAATACTGCAGACGTTTATGTACCCGAAGGCCCTAAGGGCCCCTAAGGGTCCAGGTAGGTAAATCATGACTAGGGAATCCAAACCTCAACAGTTTTGTGATAGTTCCTGAGGCATGCTCGTAATCTTCTTCCAGATTGGTCCAATGCTTCCAGAACTGACGCCATACCCACGCCAGTTCCTGAGGCATTACCAATCTTCGTCGAGAGCTTCAGGAACTGGCGCGCCCGTTCCTGCTGCCCGCTACCGACCTCGCCCCAGATTCATTGTATGCATCAGAAATTGTTGACATATCTAAGTCAATTGCGGCAGGCTACCAATCTCGTCGCAAATTGTGGAATGGACCAGGAACTGGCGCCATTTCCACGCGAATTTCTGAGGCAGGCTCGTCCCAGATTTGTCGAACGCCACAGGAAATACCACCATCCCCACGCCAGGTCCTGAGGCGCTGCCAAGCCTTACCATTTTCGCCTGGCACAGGGCCTAAGGCCTGGGGCTTCAGGGCAGGGCCTACAGCCCATACCGCGAGGCCTACGCTCCAGAATTTGGGAATTTCCCAAAATCAGGGGTACCATTTTGGGGGTCCCAAGAATAAGGACTATAGTATTTTGAGGTCTATATTATGGTTCCCCTGGGCGCCAGGGGGGCCCAGGTCCCGGCACGGCCCATGTTGTTTGCTAGTGTTTTCCTATTTGGCCCTACAAGCCGGGGTGCTAGTAGATTCCCATTAAATTTCAGTGTTTGAGGTTCCCATTCTACTCCGTCTATACAAGCTGGGGTGCTAAGGTTTCCTCAGACCCCTGAAAACCCAACAACTTAGTGGGTCTTAGTGGGGAAAATAAGGGAACATATTATTATATAGGGATTATGCTCCCTTATTCCAAACTAAGCCCTAAGCCCTAAACCCTAAACCCCAGTAAGACCAAGCCGGGGTGCTAAGGCTTCCTCCCGCTCCGGCTCCCCGACCTCCGACAAAGTCAGCAGGAACTTGCTCTGTCGGCAGCCTTGGAAGTTACTCAACAGGGTTTAGGGTTGAGGGGTTTAGGGTTTAGGGTTTAGGGCGGAGGCGGTTTCGGGTTTAGGGTTTATGGTCGGGTTTCGGGTTTAATGTTTAGGGGTCAAGGAATTACAGGGATTTATTGTATAGCGGTTATAGGGATTACATAGGAATGATGAAAAGAAGCTGGACCGGAAACTGCTATCATGAGACTACATACAATTTTCGATTTAGCTCATTAAGGATTGAGGGATTTATGGTTCGGGTTTCTAGGATTTAGGGCTTGCTGTCCGAGGACTTATAAGGGTTTGGGGCCTAGGCCTCAAGGATTTAGGGTCTAGGGATTCAGATACTCATGATTGTAGTAGTAGATGCTTCGGGGAAGTATATCATGATTATTCTGTACTTGCACCTGAAGCACTATTTTATCGCTCAGGGAAAACCTTCAACCACAAACCCCCTAGGCAGGAGGCAGGAAGGAATTACAGCACTCTAGGCCATGTCAAGCCTGATATGACCAAGACCCTAAGGCCTAAACCCCAATCCTTAACCCCTTTGCAACAGGCTTGCATCGACGACGACCCTGAACCTAAAAACTAAACCCAAAACCCGAAGGCTCCCTATACTCGAAAAATCCTTCAGGGGCACGAGCTTCGGGATCCAACCAGGAAATCGTTGACCTGGCCTGACCAGGCCCCCAAAAAATGTTGAACCTACTTGTAGCAGGTTTAGGGTTTGAGGTTTAGGAGCATTTACTTATAGCATCTTAGTGCCCAAGTGTCCAAATACCGGAACTTTACCTGTCAGAATCCATTCAGATTGTAGTCTGTGGGGGCTAAAACCTCATCATTCCAGTTTTTGGACACAGGGGACAAAACGCCCGAGATTACAGCCTACATGCATATTCAGCTACTAAGTTAAGCTAAACCCAAATAAACCAAAGGGAATACTCTAGACCCCAAACCCATCAAGCCTATAGCCGAAACCGTATAGACCATACGACATACGACGTAGATTCTCTTATGCACGGGGTATGGGACTCCCTGCGTAAGCTGGCCTAAAGAACATTAAAGAACGATCTAGGCTAGCAATGGGATTCTGGTGCTTGAGCCATGTAAGATGATGTTAATGTTTTAGCTTATCTCACTTGGGGGTTAGCAGGGAGTAAGAAACATGTTCTACAGGGATTATCTAGGAATTATATTCCCTCATCCCCCACTAACAAACACTAAGCTCAAAACACTATGCCCAAAAGGAGGATGTAATCTTACTCTGTGTTGCGGGGGCACAGTATTGTAACACAACACGACCCATTAAATCCGAAAGTGCCTACAGCATCCCCGAAAAAATGCTACTCGAGTGGCGGCTTCGCTTTCGGTCCATGGGAGCCAGTGCGTCCAAGCGCTGCCAGATCCTCATTTGGGAATAGGGTTTGGGGCTCAGGGCTTGAAGTTAAGGATTTAGGCTTTAGGGTTGAGAGCTTAAAGCGCAGGATTTAGGGTCTAAAGTTAGGGATTTAGGCTTTAGGGTTGAGGGCTCAAAGTGAAGGATCTGGGATCTAGGTTTCAGGGTCCAGGGCTTACTGTTTACCGTTTACATGAAGTACTAAACAACTTGGGCTTTTTGGTCGTCAGGTTTAGGATTTAAGGTTTCAAGGCTTAGGGTTTAGTATGTAGGGTTCAGGGTGTAAGTTTTAGGGCCTAGGCTTAGGGTCTAGAGCTATGCAGGGACTTCTGAAGGGTAGGTAGATGGGAACCCCTTTGGACCGTCACTATATACTATAAACTCTAAACCCGCAGCCCTCTTTGGATCGCTTTTATTCATGGACTTCGGGATGAAAGCTTACCCCGAGACTGCGGTACCCGGTTTAAAGCACCTCTTGGAAGCTCATGGGATTTGGTGTAGGGTTAATGGAAAAGACAATGGAAACTATAGGGATTATGGGGATTGTAGAGGGTTTAGGGTTAGCATTTTTTGGTAACTGAAACTATAGCCCTACTACTAACAGCCCCCTCGAACTGTCCGGACCTAACTTACCCCATGCAAAAGCAAGTTCTGAACCTGGTCGTAAGTGTGCGGTTCGAGTTTAGGGTTTGTGGCTTAGGCAACCAGGGTTTAGAGTTTTAAGTTTTAAGTGCTTTACTGAATTCCTCTACTAGCGGGGCTGCCAGTTTGTGGCCCTACGCCAGACATACGCGCATCCCCCTCTGCGACCCTCATATCCTCAAGCTTCCCCAGGGCTCCCTTTGCCTTAAAGCCCAAAGCCTAAGCCCTAAATCATGTCCTTCTTACCTTAAACGTCATCCCTAAGCAATGTATTCCCTTATTCTGGACTAACCCCCTACATTACCTCTATACTGCTACGTACATCTAGCCGGTACATTAGCCTTAAAGTCCCTAATAGCCATAGTCCCTTATCACTTGCTGCTTCAGAGAATCTGCTCGTTCAATCCTTCGGCCTCACGCGGGTTGTTGGTTTCGAGCACGAAGGCCAAGCGACCCAAAGCTGTGAGGGTGTCCTGGAGCTTGAGGCTTGGGTTTAGGGTTTACGGTATAGGGTTCAGGGTTTAGGGCTGAGGATTTACGGTTTAGCTGCATGCTTCAGTCCATAGACATCCTACAGTAATTCGCCTCAATCTTGAAATCACGAAGCCCATGGAGCATCTAGACTCTCCCCAACTTATGTGTTGTCTACCGAAGCAGCATGATTAGCAGAGGTACAGGCTGTTGGGATCACTTCGAGTCTTCATTGGGTGCTATCCCTAAGGGTCCAAGTACTTAATAATCATATACTTACCCAAAACCTGTACTTACTATTACCAAAAAACTCAAAATACCCAATTATTGGGTACTTGGACCCTTAGGGTATGTTTAACTGTGCAGGAGAATAGGGCTGCTAAACCCTAAACCACGCGGATATCATGCGTGAAATGGAGCCTGGAGCCAAGAGTCACGGCTTCTAATTCCAACTACGGGTTAAGGATGTAGGTTAGGTGGACGCCCCACCCTGTAATAGTGATATAATAGAGGACCGTAATATAGTTACTAGTATCCCTTATGTAGTTTAGGGCTTGGGTTTAGGGTTTAGGTTGGGTACTGCCCCCGCCTCAGTAACAGTTGGATAATAAGTACAAGATGGTTATATATAGCCCTTAATAGGACCCCTAATATAGACTGTTACTGGGGGTGGCAGTACCCAAGATGTAGGCTTATAGGGATAGCCGGTAAGTACTTGAAACGGATAGCCCTAAACCATGTGTTGGACCTCTACGCTCATAAACCTTAAACTCATGTCCAACCTCAGACAAAGGCAACCACTCAGCCCCTGAAACTCTTTACCCCTCAACCCCTTACGTCCCCTACTTGAAGGTTCAGGGTGTTGGTCATCCAGTCAGCCTATGAATAAAACACAGCAATAACCACTCTAGGGTACTTTGCGACGTATAATTGGGGTATAAGTACAATTATAGTTGGGTTATAATTAGCCTAGCCTCAAAGCACTTTAAACCCTAGACCCTAAGCACCCTAAACCATGAGCTCTACACCCTAAACCCTAAGCCCACAGTCCGGATGACTGGGTCCAAGCTTTTGCTCCCGGCGCGACACCACCTCGCGGAGGTGCGCCTGTATCAATCGGCTTTAGGTTTAGGGTTTTGGATTTAGGGATTTGAGGTTTAGTGCTTAGGTTTTCGGACTTTGGGGGATTTAGGGATTGAAAGGTCTATGGAAATCAGGCGGTTCTGAAAGTGCTGTACCAACACTTGTAGGTGATACGGCAAAGAACATGGCAAATGCGTGGAACCTATTACATGCTCAGACTTCAGGTGTCTATTCCCGTGAAGCCCATTCCCCTGAATCAAGCAATCCAGCTTAAATGAATCAGGGATTCTAGCGTCATGTCAGGCACTTTCCTTGAATGAGAGATATTGGTCTGGATAGGGGCAGGGAGCATCTAGCTTGTTACCACCCATGCCGTACACCGTGAATCAAAAATTCAAACAGCAATCCATCACCAAAAAGCAGAACACACCCAACAACGAAATATACAGCAGCATAATCCAGGATTCTAGACTTGGGCTGGAGGGCTTAGGGTTCACGATTTGAGCTTCAGAGCTTCGTCAAAATCTGTCCGCAAATCCTATACCCGACACCCCAGAATCTGTCCTAAACTCCTAAGCCTCCCAAAATCTGTCCCTTCGCCACAGTATCTGTAACCCTGAAAAATGAAAACCCCCAGATCCACCCCTAAACCCCAAACCCTGAACCCTCAAACTCCGGTTTTGCCGTTCCGGGCACCACAACAATTAAGAAAACCACGTTTTGGTGTATAGGTTGGGCACAGCCCCTACCCAGTAACAGTCCAGAATTGGGGTGAAAGTAGATACTCGAAACACATGTTGTATCCATTATCCAACTGTTGCTGGGTGGGGGCAGGACCCCAGGTTACATCGCCTATGGTTTAGGACAGCCCTGGCCCTACCTGGATGGTTAGGAGGACTAATGGAAAAGAAGCTGGAAACTACTAGCTTATTTAGGCGTGACGGTTCAGGGTTCAGGGTTGGGGGGGGGGCTTTTGCAAGCAGGTTGATAATCAATGGAGCCTAACCGTGGTCATAAAATAGCTTTTAGAGCAGAGCTAAAAAGTCTACTTAATCAGTCCCCCTGAGCCTCCAAGCAGCCCTCGTGTTTGACAATAGTATAAAGGAGTGAATAGCGTACCAGTTATAAACTTAAGGGGCCCAAGATGGCTCTTGTTTATTTGGGGTTGAGGGTTGAGGGGTAGGGATGGATGCCCAGGGACCATTCCACCAACAAGAGTATCCCCTTCTGAGAAGATTGGAGACACAAATGGGAAAAATGTGAAAAACTACATGTAAACTGGGGCTAGATAGAAGTTCAGAGGTGACTTTGTACTGTAGAAGCCGCAATCAACATTCACTGTTATCATCTGAGATATAATCTGAACTCCTAGTATCCCCCTTGATAACCCAACACTAACTGCTCCCCTATATAATGCCGCCTATACAACCCCGCCTAAGGAGTTCCATCTACAGCTCACCTGAAATTGACATATCCTTTCGATTGCGCCTCTGCCTGACGGAAGCGCGTCTCGTCACCCTGCCTTGGCAATTAGTGTACAACATGGGCCCATCCAAACAGGATATACCAGAACTATAGTCGAATGGTTGGCGACCTTTTCCCATTTGAGGGTTCAAGGTCTCATGTGCTGGTGCTTAAGAGGAGTGGGGAGGGAATAGCGGTACTATCTTAAGGGGTTTAAAGTTCAGGGGGTAACCACTGTAGGAATCCACTTTGCCGTAAGCACCGGCAAGGTGAAGGATGTCAAGAACAACGGAAGCTACAAGTGCTCTACCCCCAACTGGCCTATGCCGGTAGTAGATCCTTGGGGTTGTATACTCTACATGAGGCCAGATATGGGGACTCTAAGTAGGGTCATAACCGCATTTGGGGGTGTATAAAATTCCTGTTCCCCTTTGGTTGACCCGAAATGCTGTCAGCGCTTTAAGTTCCTCAGATTTTTTTCAGTCTCGGACCTTACTGGCTGCTATCCTCATGTTTGTCCTCTCTATAAAACACCACCTTGGCCCAAATGACCTGTATGGGAGTTTCTCAAAATAATCAAAAAGATTCGACAAGGAGACACCTACAACCGCTATATACTAAACAAGAGAACATGCTTTAGGATAATACCCGGTTATACCTCATACCTTCGGTTCTCCTACCTAAACTCTTATCCCTAGGTGTCTCTGGGTCTACCTTGGTTTGAGCCCAGCCCAGACGCTGGGCCAAGATGTGTGCAAGCTGGCAGCGGGCCTGTCTGTATGGGATTGAGGGTTTAGGGTTTAGGGCGTAGGATTTAGGGTTTAAGGTTTAGGGATGTTTAGGGTAGGGAGATTTCCCTAAGTTTGGAATTACCCGGTGGGTACCCCTACAGCCCCTACATAGGGCTCATCTGAGGCCTAGATGGGAAGAAAAGGAGCTATATACGGCCTCACTCAGGCTTACATGGCTGAAATCTTGTAGATGTAGGGTTTCTAGGATTGCAGAACTAAGTACTTCGGATTTAGACTAAGGTTTAAGGTCTTAGCACGTAGGATGGTGGAGGCAAAGACGCGCTAAAGAATAATATTTTGTTGGTTTGGACGCAGAGGATACCATAGCTCTCAAGGGCAGGGACTGATGTTGACAAATGCGAAAACAAGCATAGCAAAGCCTACATAAGTTTAAGACATCGGGCCAGGGACTTCTTAGGCTTAGGGTTTAGCGTTTAGGGTATTCTAATGTCTGGCTATCAGGCTAGCCAAAACTCTGACGTCTTCTAGCAATCACATACACACACACACACACCTTATTGCAAACAACATAATAGACTCAAATAGTCTCTAACTAGCAGACTGCATATACATCTTCCCTTGTTGCGTGTAAGTACTTACACCTGGTTCTCGTGCAGTTCTTAGAATCAGGACGCGTTCTGGTATCATCATGCTTCAGGCTTACCTTCAAAAAAGTATGCCTTGTGCAACCAACAGCTCCGATGCGTGCAGGGGTTAGTCGCGGTGCCTGTTTCGGAAGCTGCAAGTCTAGAGGGCCAATTCCGCTATCAAACCCCTTCCGTTAACAAGGACCCAAACAAGACCTTTCGACCCTGACCAAACACTGCCCCGACCCATGAATGAGTGAATGAGTGAATGAGTGAATGAATGAATGAATAAATGAATGAATGAATGAATGAATTAATGAATGAATGGAATGATTGAATGAAGGAATGAATGAAGGAATGAATGAACGAATGAATGAATGATTGAATGAACGAATGGAAAACAAATGACGCCGCACTGCCTCTTGCACAATTACATGCTGCAAGTGTGGGCTAAAGCTAAACTGCAAGAACTGCAAGAAGGTTGCTCAATAAATTTAGACTGTAGCCTCGACCGTATAGCCTAAAAGGCAGTCCTTGAGGGTGTGCGCGTCATCCCGGCCGAAGGATACGTGGCACTGGTCCACCAGGTTCCTCAAGACCAAGCATTGAAGTTCAGGCTAAGGGGGATACACGGGGTTCTATAAGTTTAGGGTTTATAGGGTGTAGGGATTAGTTTTAACCATGCGCCCCTAGTATGGGACCTTAATCCTGGGGTCCTTACATGCCTACTATATATACCGCATGAAGCCCTAAAAGCCCAATTAAGGGCCCATGGTTAGGACCTCATAGATTAGACGGGGGTATCGTTAAGGTTTCGGCTTCTGCTTTCCGGTTTGAAAGACCAGGCTTAAATTTCAAATTGTATAGCGAGCTTGGTGGGTGAGGGAAGGAGGATGGTTAGGCCTTAGAGCTAGTCGTTGTGTGGGCTGTAGGAAAAGGCTGTCTACAGATGAGCAAAGAGGAGTAACGAAGAACCCAGCCAGCTATGCCTCTCGGGTTGTTTTGGAAAGTTGACAGATTGTGGGCCCTCTGCTCACTCTGACAACCCCGCATGCAAGGTAAAGGACGCCCAACGGAGGAAGACCTAGGTCATCAGTCTCTGTAGTAGAACACAAGGTTAGTAGCTTCCATAAACGATTTACCCCATCTAGTCTCAAAATTGAGTCTGCAAGCACCTCATCACGTAATCCTTAATACAGGGGCCCAAGGAAGGGACCCCATATTTGGAACCCCACGCTTCGGGATCATGATGCAAAGCCATTAAAGCTCAAAGGCTGAGTGGACCCTATAAACCCTAAAAACCTGGTGACATGGAGTTCCACATAGTTGGGGGCGCGAACTGGAGTATGTCAGATTGAGACTCATGCATGTTCAATCCTAAAGCCGAAACCCTGTAAATCCTGCACCTTACACGCGCAGCCCTGAACCCTGCAGATCCTACATCCTAAACCCTAGGCCCTGGCTGCCCCGAAACCTGGACCCTTACGCCAACCACCCTCCGCCGCCAAAAACCGACCTAAAACCCTTGAGACCTCCAACGCTATGTGGTTTTGAGATGTTTTGGGGTTTAGGATTTGATTAGACACGTTAAATGTGTTATGTATCTTTGGTTCACCCCCTACTGCATATCTCCCATTTGCCATTTCCCCCTCGAAACGTTTTAGATAGATATCAACTGCTAGACTCTAAGCCCTGAATCCGATTCAAAAAGCTTGGAAAATCATGATCACCTCTCCCTGAGAGTTACCCCCCCGCCCCAGTACAAACCACACGTATGTACCGCTCTATTTTGGAGAAGATATTGTTTACTAGGGGCCCGGGCGTTCACTATGAGGAGAGGAAGGAGGTGATGATTTTGAGAGCAGAGGAGCTTTAGCATCTGCTCGGCGTCGCCAAGGCGACCCAAACGGCGAACAACATCGGCGAGGTTGGCCTTTGCCTGGGGAGGCTTCTACGCTTGAATCTACATTCATGACTGGGGGTTTCCCCAAAATCTTGAGGTGCACTTCTGGGGTTGCCCAAAATAAGGACTGGAGAATTTTGAGGTCTATCTCAGGGACCCCTGTCTATGGAGACGTATCTTCCATGTGTCTATATATATACATAAATATAAAAATATGTATACGAATAAAAGAAGCCCGCCGTTCTTAGATTCTTAGGGTTCTACAATAAGAAGACAGAAAATACGTTCCATTCGGTCTCCTGTTTTTGGCTTCAGCGCCGTTGAAGGCCATGAGTGAAGTACCCTTGAGTGAGCCATGCAAGACGAGCAACAACGATCGGCATCCGTTTGCCTTACCCTCCCCTCAGTAAATATGGAGGCCCAAACGGGGCCGTACAAAAACAGCTCCCCTTGGAAAAGGGGCTATATTAGCGTCCACGCTTGTTTTGGAGGGGTACGCCACAAACTAACCATAAACTTGTATACCCCCTACAGAATCCCTGTCCAGCAATTTAAAAGGGTACGACATAACTCACTCCTGAGAATTTCCAGAAATGGGTGCCCTTCATACACCCCCATGTACTATAGTCCTTCTAACTTCTTATGGGGACCCCCATCCAAAAGCCGGCCCAGATTTGCTTCTGTGAGTTTACTAGGACTAGCCGCATTGAAACAAAATGCCCTTTCAAATCTGTTAAACAGACACAAGCGACATCTATGATAAGTCAGTGCGGCCCTACCTAGAAGTGTTCATAAGATGATAGTAACATTGAGAAACAACCCTTCTATAGGGGACGATGCCAGCTTCCAGGTTGGTTTGCGCATACCCAACCTTAACCCTAAACCCTATGCGCAAACGCCCTGTCTATAATTAGCATACGCTAAGACATGTACGTAGCATATTCCATGACCCCAAACTCTGAACCCTAAAGACGATAGTAGCTTTCAGGTTCTTTTCCTTTTGATTCTCCAACATAGGAAACACAGTAACCCCAATCCCTATAAACCTCTATATAATCTCCCAAATTCCCTAGGATAACACTGTAACCCCTAAACCCTACGTAAAGGGCCTAAATCTCTAAACCCACATTACCTAAAGCCCAACCCCCCCCCCCTCTAAAACCCATATTCCCTAAACCCTAGACCCTTAGCCCTAAACCCTATACCATAAAATCCCCCAGCTATAGCGGCTCGGCGGCGCGAAGGGTGTTGGCGTGTTGGGGTCCCAAGGTTCGCTCGCGGACCTCCAAAACCTGCTTATACCTTGGCGCTTTAGGGATTAAGGGGACTAGGGGTTTAGGGTTTAGGGCTTTAGACTGTAGGTTTAGGGGTTATGTTAGGGGTTTAGAGGGTTTAGAGCGTTTAGGGTTAAGGGTTGTAGGGTGTAGGGGTTAGGGTTCTAGAGTTTAGAGTTGAGAGGGTCGTCATTGGAAAATAGGGAGTTGCATAGAAGCATATAGGGATTCTGTAGAGGTTGATGCGGTCAGGGAGTGTGAGGGTCTTGAAGGCTCAGTCCAGGTTCTTGCTATCAGCAGTTGCTTTACTGAAGCCCTACGTCCTAAACCCTAAACCCTAAACCTTATAGATCCTAACCCATGGCAGCCCAGACATTGGGCTTCAAAGCGGGGGACTGAAATGGGCCTAAACCCTACACATCCCTATAGACTATATATGTGCATATTGCTACATAAACAGGTCTAGATACAACCTTTATACATATGTGTATATGTCCTACCTGACCGGCCAATTGAAGGCTGTGGGATGTCATAGTCACTGAGCCTTAAACGCTTAACCCTCTTCTTTTTCCAGCGCCAAAGCGGAGAATCCCTGGTAAGCTACTCGCGGGCTCCTATGTAGTCACTTTTGGGTTTGTCAAGTTTTCATACATCCCACCCCATAACTAACTACATACGACGAAATTTCAAGCCATAGTTCTAACCCACTATGCATATTATAGCCCGCCTGAGAACTGTTGGGCCCTGAGCCCTAACGGAGGCCACTCATGCAGTTCCTTTGTGGGTAGTATGACATTGTCCTTTTACTGCAACCCAACCTAAAGCCTAAAGCTCCAATTAGGAACACTGGGATCACTGAATCGTTAAACTGTGGGGATTCAACTCCCTTAGAGTAAGGGAAAAGCTAAACCAGAACCCTAAGAGACTTTCAATTGCTCACGCTGCTTGCTATTAGGGCTACTAGGGGGTCCGGCGGACTTCGTAAGAATCCCTAAGCCTATACGCCATTCCAATAACCCAAGCTATCCCCTTCATCAAGCTATTTACATCGTCCCTCCTGACACCACAAATAGTTGCTTTCATTTACGTGCACAGCCCCGGAGCCCTACAACCACGAGGTTCAAGGGGGGCTGTAGGGATATGTGGGGGCTTGCGGCTGAGGGGCTGAGGGTAATGTCAGTAGAGATACATAAGGGTTGGGGGCTTAGTATAATATTGAGAAAAAAGGAACGTCACTGTCCTTTTAACTGATCAATTGTCTCGGGAGAATTTGGGGGGAGAAGGATTCTGGGGTTGCACAAGAGACACACGTGGAGTAGGGTTGTAGGGTCTTGGAAGTGTAGGGCTACGAGAACTCGGAGAAGCTCCCATTTGTTTTCAAGCTTCTGCCTCTACCCTTCCCCAACTAACATTACTTGGAGGGTTAGGCCGACTTAGTAAGTAGGTTAATAACCCCTATGACCCATATAGTAACCCTAGTTATCCCCCTAATTAGCCTACTTGCCCTCCAAGTAACCCCTGAAAGGATTACTCTCCTTGTAGAAGAGGAGCATATGTGGTGCCATGTTCATTTCGGGAGGTACATTGCAGATTGCAGGCCAGAGTACCAAGGCTCAACAGGGGGGGCGGGGGGGGTTTGGGGTTTCCGGTTTTAGGGTTTAAGGTTTAATTATAAGGCTTGCCTCTCAAATGAATGTTACTTGTCCTAAAACAGGACCTGCAGATTTTAGAGCAGCCCCCATGCAGGTTTGTCGTAGTTTACACTTGGGGCTAGCGAAATACCCTAGCTGTGGGGCTATGATTCGAGTTTTTTTGGATATCTGATACAACAAACCATGCTCAAAAGTGTCCATGAACTTCGAAATACACCTCAAATAACCCAGTCAGGGGTTGCCAGTGGAGTTGTGTTACCTAGGACGCCCGTATAAAGAGATATCCAGGAACCACCAAGTACATCTCAAGTGCATCGTCTCGCTCTCCTCAAGGTTTCCCATCTTCGCGCGCAGGGCGGCAAGGTTAAACCTTCGATGGAGGCTCATAAAAAACGTGCATTTTGGTAACCCCAAAACGCATAGTAACATCTGGGCCCTGGTATGGTTGCATGATAGTTACAGCATGATTATTTTGAGGGTTGGGGCGACCAAAATCTCGGACATAGTAAGTGCAACTGCTACAATCCTACCTATACACCCCTGAAAGGACATTACATCGGTTCCGTTAGTATAAGTAGGGTTACTCACATGTTAGAAGTTGCTACTGGATTCCATAGAGCTCCTTGTAGCTGCATGGTTTACAGCTTCAGTAAGCGAACCGCGCAACACAACCAAAGTCCAAAGTGCCTTAAAACATCCAACAAGTGTTGGCAGTCTTTTTCGTAGCCAAAACATTGAGGAGAGCACGTGTAGTGGACCTCCATCCAGGGAAGGGCGTGCTTAATTACCAAATGAATGGTATGGAGCAGTTCGCAGTTGGAACAGGGCTTCGGCGTGTATGAAGGTGCATTAAAGTGTACTTACATAATACATGATGAGTCAAATGGATCTCATGGGCCTATCTTTAAGCGAGTATTACTTGCATGCCATAATGCCACTGCAGTGTCACTTGCTATATAACCCCCCAACCCTAAACAGCACTACATGTTGTCAAGGAGTTGGCTTCCTGGGGTTTATGGGGATTCCTCGAAACTCTAAACCCTAAACCCTTAAACCCCTAACCCTGGAGGGATCCCAGGGGCCTCATGTAGGGTCATCTGGGCCAAAGATATTTCCTCTATGAATTTCAGGATTTTTCAGGTTTGGTGAAGGAAATACCTCGAGCTCTATACCCTACCCCCCCTTCTATGTCACCCAGTTGTGTATATCAAAGATATCCTCCAAAGGGGGTAGGATATAGCGGTCTAGGTAGGGTTTAGGGCACGGAATTCAAAACATGTGCCATGCGATTACCCCTATCTCTAAACCCAAAACCCTAAACCCCTGACCCCGAAACCCTAAACCCCTGACCCCAGAACCCTAAACCGTCTCAGTGCGGGATGGTCGTAGAGACTCCCGCATAGGCATAGTTGCGGCTTGAGCCAGGGAGTACTTGTAGCAAGCCCTACATAGTTTAGGGCTTAGGGTTCAGGGTTTAGGAAATAATCACCCAAAGCATCTGCTCGTTTCCAGACTGGACTTGCTCTCTTGGGCGTGGGCCGGCCTACAGAACCCGGACGTTTTGAACAAGGTTCCAGGTACCCAAATTTGGGATAGAAAACCTTTTACATGCCAAGACCCCATACGATTAGGGACTCTACAGCCCCCGGATATTAAGGGTACGTGGATGGCCTGGATATATTGATCACGGTAGGTACGCCTAGACCCAAAATTCAAAACTCTCTACCTAGACCCTCCTCCTGCCCTCTATTAGGGCCTAAGTACCCATTCTTTGGGACCATATACCTCCAATTAAGGGTACAAGGAGGGTCCTGGTAGGCAGTGGGGTCGTTTAGGGCTCAGGGAAGCCAAAGCCCTGAGCTCCAAACCCACAACGCTTTAGGGAATTAATCTCTAGGGATCCAAATAGCTCAGAGTAGGTATTTTAAATTAGACTGTGGGAATTAATTGAATTCATCTCTAGGGATCCAAGTAACTCAAAGTAGGTATTTTAAATTGGACTGTAGGACCCAATGTAGGTATCATCGATAGTCTATGGTTCTACGTACCCAGAATCCCTTCAGATCATAGCATTTTGGACCTAAAACCCTTGAAGCTCTGTGGGTACTCGGACCCTCTGAGTAATAGCCCAGACTCCTGATTAATGAGCCCCCTCCCTTAACAGGTATTATAATAGGGATCCGAATAATAAGGCCCTTAAAAGGAGAGGGTTTATTAATGAGGGGTCTACATTAATCTGTGGCCCAACGGCTTGGAAGACGTCACGTCCCCATGTTCGGCACCAAATTTCGTCTCCTAGGTTTTGGGGAAGCGAAGTGTGGTTTCTTGGGATTTAGGGATTACAGGGTTTAGGGATGAGGGTTTATTGCGCCGCAAGCCTACCTATAACCCCTACGGAGATGGGTTTACGGTTTGGGGTCTAGGGTTTTGCAGCCTGGAATCTAGAATTCAACCAACAAGCTACCTATATGACAGATTCCGCCGAAAACAAAAAGTATGCCTAGGATCTACAAGGAACCCCAGAAAAGAACGAGATGCTCCACACAGAAAACCCAAAGCCCTAAGCCTAAGCCCTGCCCAGAGGGTCTGGGGTATGTGC
>CAJNIZ010018713.1:29284-42008 GCA_905231905.1 Symbiodinium pilosum
TAGGTATTTAGGCCCTAATAGAGGGCAGGAGGAGGGTCTAGGCATAGGGATGTGAGAACTTGCTTAAGGATTTAGGGCTCAACGCTTAGGATTAGGGCCTAGGGTCTAGGGCTTAGGATTTTGCAGTCTCCTGCCCCAATCACCAACAAGGTTTCGGGATGAACCCCACCCCCCAGTAAAATATATAGCCCCCCTGAAGCAAATAGAATATGGTATATATGGATCTTAAAATATACACAAAACCATATTCTATCTACTTAAAGGGGACTATAGTCCCAACAAAAGCAGATTACCTCATGGGGGGGGGCTTGTTCTTAGGGGAGCGGAATACGTGCAACAACTGGCACACCATTCGGTGTTAAGCTTTTTTGGGTCTATTTCCTACCCTAAACCCTAAAAGCCTTAAACCCTCACAACTCCTGCATTAACCACCATTTTGGGGTGGGGTTGGGCGCTGTCCTCCAGGAGCACGGCGAAGTTGTTCCTTAAGTGGCTCCAGAGTTTGGTGGCAATACTGACCCCACATGAAAACAAACAGGGTTTAGGGTTTAGATACTGACCCCACATGAGCTTTAGTCTAAACTGCTTAACAGGGTTATATGCGGGATTATATAGGGGAGTATTATAGGGGTTATGAAGGGGGATACTAAGAGTTTAGACAATGGCTCACATGAAAACAAACATATGTAAGATAGGTTTAGGGTTTAGCATATCTGTATATCGTCGGATATCCAGGCAGAAAAAAGGCTTTTGCTTCGAAAGCATATATACAATTTCACCAGTTCCAAGATGTGGGACTGCTGTAGGGTGGGGGTTGGGACCGAGCTAGCATGTCCTTAACTAATCACTTTTCGCGAATTACAATCCCACTGAACCCTAAGCCCTAAACCCTTAAAAACCTAAGCCCTAAACCACGCAATCTTACGTCCCTTATACGGTTTAGTGGAATATCGATGGGAGACTGTGTCCATGACGCAGTTTGGCGAGGTGGGCGGTAGGCGCTTTGGATCCAACTGGTGAGTAGAGGGGAACACTGCAACATCGACACCCTTGGACCTCCCTAAACCCTTAGCCCGAAGCCCTGAACCTTAAACCCTAAGCCATAAACCCTAAGCCGTAGACCGTGTAAGCCCTAAGCCTTGAGCCCGAAAGCCAGGACCCGAAGACCTAAACCATTAGCTGAGGGCTGGCTGTTTAAGAGCTGTTCTCAACCAAAAAGCTACTTATACAAGAAAGGTGTTAGCTAATGAAGAAGCCTATGCAAGGACAAATATCAATTGAGGCCTACTTGAGTTTCCCGGGTGCTCTTATATTCCTAGTATGCCACTATTACAGGGTGAGGGTTCCTCAGTAACAATCCCCTAACCCATCAAAGTACGCATACACAAGCTGAACCAGCAGCCTGAAAGCCCAAGCATTGGTTTTATACAGTGCCCTACCCCCAAAGAACTAACAGGTAACCACAAACAGGCACCGTATAAAATGACACTCATCGTTCTAAGTCATTGCTTGTTCTAGGCCACCGTTTAGGGCCCCCCCCCGCTAGTTTCTCAAGGAGAGTCAAATACCTAAACCCTAAACCCTAAAACCCCTACAGCCCAAAACCCTAGACCCTAAACCCCTAGACCCTATAAACCCTAAACCCTATAAACTCTAAACCCTATGAACCCTAAACCACCCAAAAAACCCTAAAGCAGGTCCGAGAGTCTTTGCCTGCAGGGTGCACTGGTGGTCTGTTCCCACGTCTTTGTTGAACTGCTCAATGCATTGGCGGTACATCTCCATGGCCGCTGTGGTGTAGCCCTTCTCCTAAGCTCAAGTCTTTTGAGAAATATGCCGTGGGAGGTATGGGCTTGCGAGGGGGGAGACGAGATACTCTCTCACACAAAGATACAGCAGTAAATAAGTTCAAAGCTGGAACCTTTGACTCCTGCGGGAGAAATGCATGCAGAATGTAATCGACGGAAGATGACTACAAAGCTGACCCGCCAGTGTTAGCAAAGATGATGGGTCGTATGCGAAGTGGCGCAACATGCCTGAGCCTTACACATCGTGTATGCACGCTCCCCCAAACTAGCCCGGTGCCCCTTATAGCCTTGTTTCATCACTGCAAGCTTGATGCGACCCTGTGTTTGGCTTCCATGGTGCTATCCAACACCCAGTGCCAAGTCTCAAAACAATCCCATCCCGAATGTCTCTGCTCAGTGAAGATAAGCAAGCAACAGCCCGCCTACTCTGCAATCCCGACAACCCGGTGGAACGCATCTGCAAACCTGACATGCCTGCACATGCGTAGCAAACCCTAAGGGTCCAAGTACTTAATAATCATATACTTACCCCAAACCTGTACTATAATTACTATTAACATCTATTAACCTAACCCCAAGTACTCAATTGGGTACATGGACCCTCTGGGAAACATTTCATCCTTGCTTCAAGGGCCTTCGAGAAGTGGCTCACTACGGTGGATACTAAAAATCCTAGGTACCTTATATCTTGGGAATTATAGCCGAAGCTAAACCTTGAAGCTTCAACTCCTGAACATGTCGAGGCAGCCTTCTATACCCCCAACATGAAATCTTAGCAGCGCCATCTCCCTGCTAGTAAGCCCCCTGCCCCCTGATAATGACCATACCCAGTACGGTACCATGTTATGTAACAGGTGCGCTGGTATTCGGGGTATGGGAAGATTCAGTGCTACTGGGAGGCGGATACAGATTTTACGAACAGTTTCAGGGACCCAGAACTTTACCTCAGCCTTAAACCCTAGACTCTGACCTTAGAGAAGCTCCTGTCAACTCGGAACCTAAATGGAATTTCGCAAGAGAGAAGCACCCCACGTACCCTGGGCTTCGAGTTTGGGACTTGGGTTTATAGTGCCCAAGGGGCCCTGCGGCCCTACCGCGCACGGAAGAAACCCTGAACTTAAAGCTAAGTTTCGTGGAGCTTTACCGCTGCCTTGTGTGCCTCTGCAAGCCACTCCTGGGCCCATGGCTTGGGGCGATTACGGGTTTAGGGTAGCTTTTAGGGTTTCAGGGTTTTGGGGGTGCTAGGCTTTAGGGTTCTAGGGTTTGGGGTTCTAAGGTGTAGGGGTTAACCCAGGGCCCTTAAGATGCCGAAGCGGCTCCTTTGAAACGGGTTCCAGGGACATAGTGATACAGTTACGGGGCGACTTATGATCTCCATTTATATGGGTTATATTGGGATAATGGAAAAGAAAATTGAAACTATACTATTTAGGGTCTAGGGCCTAGGGCTTGCTTCCGGTGACCTCGAGTGACCCAGACACCTATAACAATACCTCGGCTACTCTAGCTCCGGGTGTGGGGCGTTAGGTTGTGGAGCAAGGGGTTCTCGGATGTCCAAGTGCATATGCAATAGCTAGGTAGTCAGTATTTTGGTAATGGATATGAAATGGTCCCCCAACCGTACAGCCTGTTGGGGAAGTGCTTGATGGTCGCGTACTTGTACCGATTCCGCAAAAGGGAAAAGAACTTTAAACTGTGTAGGTTTTTTCTGCTGGTTGAACCAAGTGCGATCACCCTCTTCTGTATAAAGCACTACAACCACAAAAATAATGTTATCTCTTTCCACAATGGAGACATCATTCTACAATGGAGACTACAGCACCCAGTGAAAAGACCGAAGCCTCTTGTTTCTCTGCTAACCAAGTACCCCTTTGTAGCAATACTGCCCAGATACTCTAACTTCCGTAAAGCCTTAGTAGAAATCACATTTCCCGCTGGTCTAAAGTATTATACATGACAGATAGCAAGCTGTCACAAGGGAAACCTTCGTAGAAATCAAATTTCCCGCTGGTCCAAAGGATTATAAATGACAGAGAGCAAGCTGTTACAAGGGAACTTCTACAACAGAGTGTGAAACCCTAAACCCTCATGGGGTGTCAAGCTATTGGTTGAGGATCTAAAGTTTCAATCATCTCCCTCAGGTTTCAATTTCAGATTCTTTCAGTTGCTGATGCGTTTTTCTTATGATTCTGAGGTCCCCATTGGCACCTAAACCCTCTACCTTAAACTCCAAACCCTACATCCTAAACTCGAAACCCTAAACGAGAAAACATTGTTCCAGCTACTTGGGAGATGAGTCTCAAGGCTTAGAGTGTCAGGCAGGTTCCGGGGGGCACAGAAAAGGTTCGGGCTTGGGGTTTAGGGTTACAGGATTTAAGGGTTTAGGGTATGGGTCTTCCCCATACTACAGTCCTACATAAGAAGACACCAATTTGAGAAGTTTTGGCCACGTCCGGATGTTTCTTCTCAGGGTGGTGGTTGAGAAATAAAAAGGATATGTTTGATTGTGCTCTTAGGGTTAAGAATTATCCTGTCAGTGAAGCTTGCAGTGCACCCAGCAATCGCCAACCGCTTCAACTTAATTGGGGGCTCAAAATCTGTAGTCTAAACTCCTAGTATCCACCGTACTTACCCCGATGATACTCCCCCATGTAATCCCCTATATAAGTCCCTTTAAGGAGTTTAGACTACAGCTCATAACGTGTTGAAGAGGCTTTTTCAAAAAACACGCCTTGGTATGAGGGAAATATGGGTTTAGAGTAAACCCTAAACCCTAAGCCCCACAAAATATGGGTATCCGAAAGGTCCATGTAGGCGTGTAACCCTCACCTTAGGTCAGCCTTGCGGTTTAGGGTTGAGGGTTTAGGGTTTAGGGGTTTAGGGTTTAGGGTTTAGGGGTTTAGGGTTTTCTTTAGTACGATTGTTCTAGCTCTCAACCCGATAACCCTGAAGAGGTTCTGGGGTAATTAAAAGAAAAATGGTGCTCATTTCTTTCGCTGCTCGTTCTGGCCCGACGTAAGCAGGGCCTTGCCCGCTGCCTGTCAGGGATGGTAAGCAGTTTGGCTCAGCCTCCATCGGAGTAGTAGATGGATTTAGGACTGACTGGTTTACATGAACTTGATTGCTGCGAAGGCAAACTGCAAAGAAATCACCGGTATAAGGGGCCAATAGAATGTACAAATATGACCATGCTATGGTAACTTGCCCTAAACTCGTTAACTGCTGACTGAAACTCACTACACAGAGCTGAAGCCTAATCCCTACACACTAAACAGCATTGCCGGGTAGCGTTACATCTAGATAAGCCGTTTCTAAGCCCTATGAATCTCCCTAAGCCTACAACCCCAAGACTCTAAACCCTGAAACCCTAAACCGCACGCCCGTAAACACCTGAACAAAAACTCCCCGCCCCTCCCTCCCCAGAGCCACCTGCTGCGCAGGGAGGCAGATCCACTGATTGTCGCTGCTGGCGCGCTCCCAGAAGCGAGCTACCTTTGGAGTTTGATGTCTTATGGTTTCAGGGTTCTAGGGCTTAGGGGACTACATAGCATTTTAAGAGTTTGGAGGGTGTAGGTTTTGGTTGAAGAGTTTCGGATTTGGAGGGCTTGGAAGGTTTAGCGTTTGGGGTTCTGGGGCTTAAGCTGAAGGTTCAGATTGTACGGTTACGTTGGATGAATGCAAGCTGCTGTAACTACAGCTATTGCAGCCCTACATAGTGATGCAACATATCCTCCATGTGCATTTGTGCGTCAAGGCTCTTAGTTGGCAGTTGCTCACAAGGGGGGTGCCCCTAGGGTGCCAGGGATTTGCTGATATGCATTCTGAATGAACCTTAGAGGCGCAAACAAAGGATTTTGTAGAGGATAGTTTTGAGAGGCTCCCATGGGATTGTTGACTCGGCTTAGGGTTCAGGTTGATTTAAGCCCCCACCCCGGACTATCAGTTACGCGGTAGTTTGCTCGGGCCCCCTTCCTGCAATTCCTACTCTACCCCAAACTACGGCAGGGGTGTACATAACTGAAATCTGGCTTCGGCGAATGTTCTCATTAAGTTCTATAGAGGCTATTAAGGCCAAATATAAGCTTTCAGGCTTAACCATTGATGAGACGGCTTGGGGGTCAGGGTTTGGGCGGTAAAGGATTTCTTCCATCAAGGCTAGGAATCTCTGTTACGCGGGCGTGATGAGTAGGCAACACGTGGTCAGCCCTCCCCAACGAGGCTTAGGACATGGTTCGGTTTCCAACGCGGTTTAGGGTTTAGGGTTTAGGCAATGCGTTGGTCTCTAAACACTCCAGCCTAAACACCCACACCAGCACAGGCTCATGATGTAGCTCCAAGGCCTCAACCTTCACGGCCCGCATAACTAATGTAAACCCGTGATTAACAAACCTCCTTTTTTTAGGGCCCCCATATTAGGATCCCTATTACCCTAAGGGTCCAAGTACCTAATAATCATATACTTGCCCAAAACCTGTACTATAGTTACGATTACCCTAAACCCAAGTACCTAATTATTGGGTACCTGGACCCTCTGGGTTACAAGGGGAGGGGTGCCGTAATCATGGGTCTTGGTTATGCTTCAGATGCTTCAGGTGTTACTGCATGAGCCTGCTGTGTTTAGGTTCTAGATGGGCTTGGGTGTGAAACCATGCGGAACCCTCGGGAGGGTTCAAAACCCTTAGCCCTACTGGTGGGTCTCTTGACTTAGTAAGTTTGCTTAGTATCTGGGGTTATTGGGCTTATAATAAAGGTTATTAGCGATAGTAGCTAGACTTACTAAGTCCAAAGATCATCCAAGTAAACCCTAAACCCGGGGTACTCTGACGGCAGTATCCCGCATGGAGCAGTTGCCAGGCCTATCCGGGATGATTCGAAAATTTGGGGTGTATGGTTTAGGGTTTTCGGGATGCTCGTCGGTATGTACAATGTGTGGCATATCATCCATCAGAAGATATCTGAAGTATGGTTTTGGCCAAGCACTTGAAGAGAATCCCAGCGTTTCTAAGCAGGATTCGCAAGCAAGACTCGCTTGGGCCGCATGGATGGAGCAAAAGCTTGGTATGCCACGCGCAGCTGCAGTACGCTCGAATATCTGAGCCCAGGCCATCCAACCACCTTCTATTGCCCCAAAAAACCAACAACTAGGGGCCCTGAAACCTAGAGGGTCTAGGAAAATCCCAGCAACGATGTTGTGGACGTGCACCGCCAAGGACCTCAAGTGTCCGACAAGAAGGTAGCAGTTATCACCATGTCCTTAAGCGGGGTTGGTCCTGGGGCTGTTAACTCTGGAATTGAGTCATGGTGGATCATAATCCTTATAAAACCTACATAATCCCAGTCTCCATTTCATCTTCCATTTTCTATTCCATTTCATTCTCCCTTATCGGGGGCAATATTGCTTAACCTTTGAGATCATCCAACATCTTCAGTGGAACGACGCGCAGGATGCCAAGACCACAAGGTGATCATCCTTCCAAAGAGGGCTGGCGGTTATTTTCAAACTATCCATGATACATCTGATATGCTTCAGGGTCTTAAGCTTAGGCAGCCCAAACTTGAGGTTTCCCCTTGCCTACCCGAAGGCTCTACCCTAAGGGTCCCTTAGGGCTAAGGCTCTTGGACCCTTGTGGTGGAGTTCGGACCTTGCCCACTCAAAAGCCCCAGCCGTCTCCTGGAAAGCGCGGGACAGTCTTTGGGGCCCTACCCTTAAAGGGGTTATAGGGTGTTGCTAAGGGGTTATATAGGGTCCCTTTGAAGGGGTTATAGGGGTTATACAAGGTCTCTGTAAGGGACCCGTATACAGTGACAATCTACTTTGGTTTCTCGAGAACAGATATCTCTACTTAAGCTTCATGGGAGTATATGGTAAATCCTGAACCCTAAATTAAACCATACCCATATGCTTGTGACCCTCACGGTGAAGGTAGAATCACACCCATACATACCATGACTGGAGTTTAGTCGTGAGGCGATCTGCCGAAAACTCTAGCTCTAGCGCGTAATGTAGGGGCCCACATAGTTAAAAGGAATGGCGAATCAGATGGACGAGAATAAGAAGAATGAAGCCCTAAACCCTAAAACATGGCAGCTGGGTTCATGTAGGGTCTTTAAGAATGATGGCATGTAGGGCCTGATTGATTGCCACTATCATTTCGAGGTCTATTTGAGGTTCCCCAAACTATATAACTATACAAGGAATCTGGGACCATTATGTTGTAGCACGGCCTCTGCACGGTTTTTCGATAGGCCCATGCCCATGTAGATATGCTAGAAAGAGGTTGATGCCGCCTGGGTAGAAGGGGGCGTGCATACAAGACAAGAAAAAACGGCGATGTACAGTTCTGTGATAGACAAGGGGCGTGTCATTACGATGGGCGTGCCAAACTTGCAAGAGCTGCTGCACGGCGCCCTGCTCTGTCAGGACATCCAAACCTGGGCTTTGTTAAAGACTCCGAACTGGGCCAAAAAAGGGAGCAGCTTTAGGGCTCCCGGATAGAGAGACTTCAAGGGCATATGGCCTTTGTTGCGGACTTTTGGAAACCAACATGTACACAAATTCAGCAAGTCAAGGCCTTTGTATGAAAGCCTAAGGTGGGCCCTTATAAATCCTAAACACTCAAAACCTAAACCCTAAATGCTGGAATCCGACTGATGCTTGGGATTGGCGGCAAGCGACACCCCCACTTCGAGAACTGCCCTTTTCCACAGCAGGTGGTTCAGGGTTTAGGGTTTAGAGCCTTCTCCAAAACACTCAGACTTTACCCGACCTCGTAGCCCCAGAAGTTAAGACTTGGGTGAAGTTTCAAGTGGATTTGCGTTCAAGTTTTGACAGCCCAGGACTTGGATTTTGGGGTTTAGGCTGCACAGGCAATTTTCTCAGTGGCCGGGGTCGTCCTATGTGCTCCTTCAGGTCGTATAATCCACTCGCTTACCCAACAACAAGCCCAGGAAAGAATTAGATGAGGGTCCCTGCACCCTATAATCCGAATACACCCCAAACCCTCTGCGAAAACCTTTAACCCCATCAACCCCAAACCCTGCAAACCCCAAACCCTAAAAGCGCAAAAGAACTCATCCTTTAGCCCCCAAGCCCAAGTTCCCGGAGGGCCACATACCCCAGATTGAAGGCATGCATCCTGCATGCTACGCACTAAGACCCCTAATATGACTTGGGGTTTAGGGTTTAGAGTTTAGGGGTTTAGGGTTGATGACTTAAGGCAGATGGGAAAATGGAAGGAAGTCTATTGCCTATGGTTTAGGGATTAGGGTTTCTGCGGCGTCTGGCATGGAAGACTGTGCCGATGATTGCTGCACTTGCTGATTGGAAGAGGGTCCGGACCCCTACATTATTTTCGACTTAACCAGGGTTCTCCCCAAACCCTGAACCCTGAAACCGTGACCCTGAACCCCAAACTCTACTACTATCCTCTTCCAAGGCTGTTACTGGACTAGTAGTTTCCATTTTCTTTTCCATTATCCCAATACAACCCCAATATGTCCCCCATCTTGCCTATTTTTTTGCATTTCCTTCTCCATTCGCCCAATAGAACCCCAACATATCCCTGCATATTTAGCGGGGTTCCATGTCAGTTTGGGTGGAGAGCAGGGTTGCGACACCTCCGCCCTTTGCATTGACGCTGGAGATGATGGCCACAAGGACTCCGAAAACCCTAAACCCTAAACCCTAAACCTGAAACCTTGCTCCTCCTCTTCGTCCTTCTTCTTAGGCTCCATGTAAGTACGATTTCTGGACATTGGGGGTCCAATGTATATACCTAAACCCCAAGAGTATGCAATATAATAGCCCTAAACCCCTAAAAATAGCCAAAAATTTTACCATACTTTTAGTGCCCAGGTAGGTATTATTTGTAGACTTAGAGCCCCAGGGTTTGTCTTGTAGTGAAGCATCGGCTTTCCCCGGCACCCCTTGTGGACAAACCAGACCGCCAAATCGCCTGAGAGCCCAGATCCCAATGCCCACTAACCACCCAGGGTTTAAGGGTTTAGGGTAGTTCCTTTTGGGTAGTATATTCTAGTCCTTAACCCCAAAACCATAACAGATCCAAAAAAAAGAGCCCTAGGGTAAGGCATATACTCTAAAACACTCCCAAGGATCCCTTGTCTGATTTAGGGTATGATCCTTAATTCATACGTATGAGGAAGATCCCTTGCATGATTTAAGGTAGGCCGTCTAGGGCATTGGGCTTCCTGGGTCCGCAACTTAGACCCTAAACTGTAAACTCTAAACTCTAAAACCCTTCACCCTGCACCGAAAGTCTAAAACCCTACACCCTAAACTCTGCAACCCGTTAACCCCTAAAACCCATTTGGCTCCCTGATTTCCCTCAAGCCGGGCGGCCCTTCTCTTGGCAGGCGATGCGTTCGGCCGCCTTGGCCGCCGAACGGCACACCTCGCGGTCCCCGGAGCGCTGTTCCTTTCGAGAGAAGCGGGCTGAGGGCTTGCCCTAAGGGTCCAAGTACCCAAATAATAGGGTTTTAGGGCCCAAATACTATAATACGAATGGTATTTGGGCCCTAAAAACCCTATTATTTGGGTCCTTGGACCCTCAGGGTTGTGGGATTTAGGGTTATAAGATTTAGGGCTTCGGGTTTACAGTTTCGGGTTTAGTCTTTCGGGTTTCGGGTGTTGGTGCTCTGGATTTACCCTAGGCGCTAAACAATTACCAATTGGGCTACAACTTAGGAGATAATTATGTAGGATTTAGGGCTTGCAAATTAAGGTCAGCAAACGAATAACAAATGGAAAAGGACATGGAATATGAAATGGAAGCTGGTATTATCCGGGGTTTACAGGGCTTGTAGTGTAGAAACCTAAAACTAACCATATCACTATCATATCGTAAACCTCGACTTTTTCGAACCATGGTACATGGTACTCAAATAGACCTCAAAAGAATATGGTTAATCATTTCGGCCTGTACATTAGTGTTTTTAAGCTCACGCCTTGTTTTGGGTTTGCTATTTTTTGCCAAGGTTCTTCCAAGGACTATCCCTTTTGCAACAGGCTTTCATGAACTACCCTATACTCTAAACCCTAAACCATAAACCTGGGACGCCCAGGATAGGGCTGAAGGATCTAAAAGCCCAACGTAGGTACTACTTCACAACGACGGCCCAACGTAAGCACTATTATTAGCATCGACCCCTCATGTACCTCTATAGAACCTAAACAGCCGCGAATGATGGAACCTCTTGGGGGGGACCTGTGGGACTGAATCCAAGAACCCGAAACTCTAAACACTCTGAAGCCTGAACCCTAAACAGTTTGGCTAGGGTTCCATGTTATTGACTCTTCGTTCCCAGGAACCTTGGCAGAGACCAGATTTTTACCTGGTTCTCAGGAGTAGAGCTAACAGAGTGAGTGGTTTCCACAAATAACCGCAAACACTATAACCCTTATTACGGTGACCAACAAATGTACCCGTAACTGGAGAAACCCTTGAAATTAACAACCAGTTTTCTCAAGGAACTTCCACTTCAAGCCCCCTAAACCCTACCTGTACCCAATTACCTAAAGCTTTTAGTAGTACTTCCCCTTCAGTTAGTAAGTATAACCCAGCAAATTGTAGGTAATCAAGCCCTTCTGGCCCCAAACCCTGAAGCCTAAAGCTTCGGGCCGACCCACCTTAGGCAATTTGCCAAAAAAAGGAAGAAGACAGGCGAGTAGCTGTGGCTGCACGACAGCGCTCCACTCAAAAGCCGTATGTCCCCCTTCTTACCCCTCTAGGCACAGTGTGGATACGACCAGTACCAACCCCTGCGTCTTTAGCATACTGGAAAACTAGACTTCCAATGACCGAAAGTACTTAGAGGTCTTGCAGGATTTTAGCATCAACTCTCTTGTACCAGCCAAGTACACTTATCTTAAGCTACCACTGCGCGTCTTCCTACTCCTACCTGGAATCCTCCATGCTCAGCTGAGTAGGGATTTTTTGGTGGCTAAACCCTAGCATTTTATATTCCCTATATAAAATGCTATACCCAAAAAGGAGGATATAATCTTACTCTATAATGGGTACCATAGTATCCCCAAATAAAATCCTACTCAAACAACCCCTATATAATCCCAGTTTCCATTTCATTTTCCATTTTCTTTTCCATTTGATTCTCCATTACAGGGCCCTAAACTCTATAATGGGTACCATAGTATCCCCATATAAAATCCTACTCATATCCTATAACCCTAAACCCTAATCCCTAAACCCTAAACCCTAAATAGTAGTTTCCATTTTCTTTTCCATGATCCCATTATAACCCCAATATTATACCAGTGCCACCCACACTACTCAACTGTTTAGCATTCTCAAACAACCCCTATATAATCCCAGTTTCCATTTCATTTTCCATTTTGTTTTCCATTTGATTCTCCATTATAGGGCCCTAAACCCTAAACCCTAAGAAGTTATGGTATCCCCATATAAAATACTGCCCTAAACCCTAAACCCCCCACAGTTACAGTCTATATTAAGGGTCCTACTACTCAGCCTTTTTAGCATTCCCAGGCGCCAAGATCAGTGTCACCTCCATGGACTTCGTCCAGTCCCCGGCCACGACAGACTCGAGCATGGTGAGGGCAGCCGCCTTAACTGTTCTTCTGCTAAGGAGCTTAATTCGATGTATATATACACGTATATATACATATGTATATATATATATGTATATACATATGTTCATTTAATAGTACGGTTCCCCTAATAGAGTAACTGAACATTGATGTCCTTTACAGCAACCCAGTTCATCATAGACCTCAAGGTGGGGTTCAGAATTTACCCATCCCCGAACAGCCATGGCACCCGATACAACCACTGCTGCAAGTGACAGAGGCTGTTTTCGGCCCGCTTGTGCGGGTGTCACGCGTGTGTGTGTGTGTGGTGTGTGCGTGCGTGCGTGCGTGC
>CAJNIZ010018713.1:53386-74623 GCA_905231905.1 Symbiodinium pilosum
CCAGTAACAGTATATATTAGGGGTCCTATGATAAGGGCTATATATAAGCATATTCTAAGTATTATCCAACTGTTGCTGAGGGGGGCAGTACCAAAGGTTTAGGGATTAGGGTATAATTTCTTCCACCTGGATCAGAACCCAGTCACAACTAGTAAGCTACGTAAGGCCAGTTATAGTGGACTAGAAGTGAGGGTACTGCGGAAGCAGCAGATACCGGTAATTGATATATAAGGTCTCTTATTTGGAATCTTGATGTCGCGGGATTGGGGGGGTAGTTAAGAGGGAGATTAATCTGCAGGCATCCCCCAACCCTAAACTATGAACTTCCAAATAGGCCCCCTTTCTTCCAGCCAGGATTTCCGCGGCTCCGATTTTGACGTCAGGTGGACACGCACAGACATGACATATACTCACACTGCTTAGGGTTCAGGATCTAGGGCTTAGGCTTAGGGATCTCGACTTCTATACCCCACCATGTTTACGGTACCTATTTGTTTATATAGAATATACTGGACCTGGAATTTGGTGTACGAAAAAAGGGGGTGAGGTATAGGAGTCTAGGTACTCCACTGGAATTTGATGTCCTAGGCTGCCGATGACCAGCCAAGAGGAAATCCAGCATGGCTTAGGGTTTACGAATCAAGTTCTTAGGTTTAGGAAAGGTGCCATTCCTTGATCCAATATGTTACCATTCATTCTCCATTAGACATAGTCTCCATGTTCTTTTCCAAGGCGCGGACTCAGGGGTGGTGAGGATTCATTCGTAAGCTAGGTCTTTGGTTGGATGCCCCGGGGTTGGAGCTTGGCGATGCTGTAAGCGGGCTTTATTATCAACATGAGGCCTCAAAATTCAGAACCCATCACGGTCCAGTCCTCAATGGACACTGTTTCTAATCTCTGTGCAATGTGTAAAAAAAAAACATTGTCAAGTTCTTGAATGCAACGTAGCACAGGCTCGCTTCTCAGATGCTGTTGTCTTGCGAGCACCTGACACACACCCAGCGGCTGAATGACACAGGCTTGACATAGAGTAACCTAGCCGCCGGCCCCTCCCCCTCCAAAAAAAGCGACATGGAGATACCAAGATGTCCATGAGCATATTGGTTTTTCTTGGTAGGGTTCAGCAGATTTTGAATGTTGGCACAACCAGCGCTGCCTCAAATGCATAGCTTCTGAAGTTGGAGCTCGCTTGAACGTAGCCCTGGACTCTCCAGTATTTGCCCCTATATAACCCCTAGTTATAACATGAAAATTAGGGTTCTACTACGGCCGGACTTGATGTTTCCCGGTTTAGGGTTTTGGGCAAAACGTGAGTACGCACAGACAGACTCCCCCTCAACCCGAAACTCAGCTGAGGCTGTAGCCAAAACGAGCGGCACAATCCAGAAGACCTCTGCGTGATACGCTGGCTTCCACAAACAAGGGTCCGATTTCGCGAGCCGCTCTAAAGAGGAAGTGTAGTATACATAATTTGCGCCATATAAGCTGAACGCACATCTTGGAAATGATCTTACTGAAGCTGCCGATGTCATTACAAGACAATAAGTCGCAGTCTTGGACATCAGACTCAAGGCTGCACCTCTGCACTGCACCTAAGCTAACCTCTCAAACCGTACCCCACAAGTCCCTAAACTTTGAAAGTTAACATCCAAATCTGTATATATATATATATACATATACTAGACCTATGGTCTTCATTGATGGTGACCTCAAATGGGCAACATGTACTCACCACAATCCCTATAACCCTACATTACGCTCGCCACCAGCAACAACCCATAGCAAGACCCTACCTGAGGCCCAAAACCCAAAACCCATGACAACACCCTACCATCAAGCCATGACCCCGGAGTCTATGGCCCCAAACCCTAGACCCTAAACCCTAAACCCCCCACTGAAACTTCCGTCTGGCTGCATTTGTGTGGGCAAAGCGAAACTGGTGCTGCGTAGCAACCTCCACGGAGGGAAGTCCAGGTATGACAGCGCAGGTTTAGGGTTTGGGGTTTAGGGTTTACGGTTTGGGGTTTAGGGCCAGTGATTTCATGAGAACTTTGTAGGGGACAGGGTTCAGGGTTTATGGCTATAGGGCTTTAAAGTCCAGGAGCTTGTTGCTTCAATGGCTGGTTTGTATCAACGATGGCCAGTGTCTCAGCAGGGAACCCTAAACCCTCGTAGGTTTCCTTCTTTTGGCAGAAAACGTGTCCTAGTATGGGCCCTTAACCCTGAGATCCTTGCATACCTAGGACATACCCCATATGTACCCCTTCAGGGCCCCCAGATTCCCTCTAAACGTGGACCAATTACAGGAGGGGAGTTTCCAATGGAGGGAGTCTATATAAGGGGCATATAGGGGTTATATAGGGGCATGGGGAGTCATCTAAGGGCTTATGTAAGGTCCCTACCTGATAACTCCCCTCCTGTAATCGCCTTAGACGAAAGGGCCGAAGGTCCCATATTAGGGGCCCATACCTCTAACCTTCCACAAATGACAAATACTGCCCAGACCCTAAACCCTAAACCCGAAGCCCCATGTCTTGCAACCATCCCTTCTTCAGCCCCTTAGCCCTAGACTTCGACTCTAACATATCTAGTAGGCAGATCAGGAAAACATCCATACTAGTGACTAGAAGGGGCTCTAGGACATTATCTGGTTAGAACTTGAATTTCCCTACCCCAACAAGGGGACACCATTTATGGGCTTACGCGCTGGAGGCTGCATGTGCGAACGCCGGATGAGGGAATAACATTCTGGAATAGGCCTAGGGTTCTCAATGCAGTACGTAAGTGACTTCGGGGACGCGTGACCCTAAACACCACTTGGATGATCTTTGGACTCAGGAAGTCTACTTACTATCCTCACATACTCCTAACAAGGCCCTATAACCCAAGTTGCTAAGTAGACTTGCTGAGTCAAGGGACCGTCCAAATAAACAACCCTAAACCCCAGACTGCACACTGGGGCCCCAGCAAGGATGTAGACCGGGAACCTGGGTATCGATCGGGTTTAGAGTATAGTATCAAGTAGGGTTTCCGTACTAGGAATTAGTAGTATGGTGTGGGCTAGTCACCAAACATTGGTACTTAGGATACTTACGGCAAATCCTCAAGGCCAGAAACTTAACCCCTTATCACGCTGAAGTTGCCTGGAAAAACCTAAACATTTACTCAAGAGCCATTAAGCCCTACATCCTAAACCCCTAATTCCCAAATCCTTAAACCCTAAACCCTTACAGTCCCCCTTAAGTAGATAGAAGATGGCTTTGGGTATATTGTACTAGGATCCCCATGTATCCCATCTTCTACCTACTTAAGGGGGACTATAATCCTAAACTGAAAACCTTTGTGGCGACAGCTACCCTCAAGGTCCCAAGCGGCTTTGAAAGAGCTGGCCTTTCCGGCCTCTATAAACAGGCTTTAGGGTTTAGGATTTAGGGTTTAAGATTTACGGTTTAGGGTTTAGGATTTAAGGTTTAGGATTTAGGGCTTAGCATTTAAGGGTTAGGGTTTCGGATTTAGGGTTTAGAAGTTTAGGGCTTAGGACTTTGGTTTGATGGTTTAGGGTTTGGGGCTAAGGTTGGGTCAATCCCCCATCAAGTAAGGGATACCACAAGGGACAAATGTAGGTTTTTGAAGGCCCTATAAACTCCAATCTTTAAGGGTTACTACTGAGGGTGGGACTGACCTAACATACTTGTAGCTCTGATTACCTACAGGAATTATGCCTACTAATTTGGGGGGAAAATTAGTTCCAAGCTGTCGGCAATTGGGGTCACAGGTACACCCCTATTGTGGGGTAAGGCCGCGGGAGATGTTGGTTCCTGCTGCGCCTGCCCTAGGCGGAGCTACAAGATCTACAAGCTCTAAAACCTAAACCCTGGGGCTCGGGGCTTAGGATCCAAACCTTAAGATTTAAGTCACGGGGTTTCCCTAGACCCTGATCCCCAAACTCTGGGTTTAGGGTTCAGGGGTTGGTGTTTAGGGACTGCAGCCCTGAACTCTAAACCCCACCTGCCAACCCCAAACCCTTAACCCCAACCCTAAACTCCACACCCTCGACCCCAACCTGGAACAACAAAGCTTCCTGCAGGCTGGAGGCATAATCAGCGAGAACACGCTTGAGCCCCGCCTTCGTAGCACTAGGCTCAGATTCAGGGTTTGGGGCATTTAGTGTTTAGGGCTTAGGATTCAGGGTTCAGAGTTTGAGTTTTACGATTTAGGGCTTAATTAAACACCCAAAAGCCGCATCCAGAGGCTCTATGCAATTGTTGACTTGTTTTGTTGTGGCCTTTGGGTCACAGAATGCAAAAGACTACTTACGAGCGCCTGATTTTAGCCGCAAGCGGTAAGCCGTTGAACCTCAATGCTAGCCTAGCTATATGTAGGTTTGTACATTCCGTGTAGGCCCTTAAAGAACCTCATCAGCTCCTCGAACGTTCCGTGACCACCCCCACAGTACCCTTCCTAGGTTCATCCTGAACTTGTCCCATGTCGGGCTGATCAGAACTAGGAGTGGGGGGGGGGCGTGAGGGTTAGGGAAAGCCATCAAAAAGGGACACCCCGAACAACTCTTGGGACTTGGGACCTATCGGGACTATTGGCCGGTCCTGGGAGCTCTCACTAGGATTGGCATTGATTCAAAGGGTTTAGGGTTAAGGGGTGTGGGGCTTAGGGCGTTAATCACTACAGACCTTGAGGTTCTGTTCTCATGCGGGGTTCTGAGTGCTTCTGAATCATGATGGCCATTGAATTCCCTCCCCCTAACACCAAACTTTCCAGACGCTACATAATGCAATCGCAGCATTCAAAAAATCGCTACGTGCGGATGGAAGGTTTTACTTACTGGGAGGAGAGGTTGGGAAGAAAAGACGAGCTAGAACGTGATCCTTCGTTTGTAGACCCTACCAAGCCATGGGCTCCTAGTGTGGGCCATGAACCCTGCAAGCGCCACGCCCAGAACGGCCGACAATCTGGGGATATTACCGCTATATACCCTGCCTGGCATTTATGGTTGCTATTGCAATCTAGCTAGGTTTACATCCCCAGCATAAACCCCACATCTAGTCTAGACACTCCCAACCCTAAACCCTAAACAGCACATCTACTGACTCCCGACACCCGGCACACATAGCGAAGACAAGCTTTGTGTGTGTGTGTGTGTATCGCCATGAACTGCTACATTCCACCACACTCTCCAAACAGCCATCCCCCGAAAACCCCACTGTATTGCATCCGAGTTTCCATGTAATTTTACATTATCTTTTCAAATTGATTCTCCATTATTCGGAACTATATCCCTAACCATAAGCTGCTGACGAAGCCGTAACCTGAATCCTGAACCCTAAACCCAGAATCCTAAACCCTAAACCTACCTATGGATCCCGATAGCCATCTACGCGCACGCGATCATGACGAGCCCTGCCTGTGCATCGCCATGAAAGCGACAAGATGCATCTGGTCGTAAGGCGCCTGAACCTGCAAGTGTAGAGATCCAAAAGGTTTTCAGGTTTCAAGGATTAGGGTTTAGGGTTAAACGGTAAGCCCTTTCAGGGCGTTGGAGCTAAGCCTGAAGGATGCAAGTTGATAGAGGTCTAGCCCTAAAGCCTAAACCCTAGGGAGTCTAGCCAGATTTCTGGGTGGCACCTAATCCTGAGACCGTATAATAGGGGTTAGGGTTTGGGGCACTATGGGTGTTTGAGGAGAGCTTCCTGAAGTGCCCACAAGAAATCCCCCGAAACCGTAAGCCCTACAGCCTACACTCTAAGCTCTGAATCCTGAACCTTAAGTCCAAAACCCAGATCCTAAATCCCAAGCCCTAGGCCCTAAACTCTAAACTCTAAGCCCTAAACTCCAAGCCCTAAACCCTAAGCCCGAAGCCCGAAGCCCTAAGCCCGAAGCCCTAAACACAAAAGCACTCCGAGGCTCCAGCCTCAGGAACCCAAGAGATTGCGTCGTATGAGATGATGGTCAGTACCTGTCTTAGGGAGTAAGGGGATAGACTATACAAGGATCAGGGTTTAGGGCTTAAGGTTTAAGGCTGTCTTACGCGAGTAAGGGGATAGACTATATGAGGATTCGGGTTGTGGGCTTAAGGTTTAGGGCTGTCTTACGAAGGGCTAGGTTGAATGGGTTAGTGGGGTTAAGGGTTCAGGTTGGGGGCTTCAGAACCAGGACCCTCCTTGTACCCTTAATTGGGGATATATGGTCCCTAATAGCAGGTACTTATAGGCCCTAATAAAGGGTAGGAGGAGGGTCTAGGAAAAGAGAAGGTGTAGCGTTAATGGAGTTGGGGTGGCAACCGTAGGGAATCTAGCGATATACGGAAGGTATGAACGAATCATCGCGCGGGGCGGGGGGCTAAATGGTACATCCCTTGGAGACTGCTCCTACCCATAAACTACTCGTAGGCAACGGAAAAACATGCTACAGTTGTAAGAAGCCTTTTGTTTAGTTGCAACCTGCTCTTACATAAGTACTCGCGAATGCCTGGTACACATATGCCCCAAGAAAATGCTGCCAAAGGGTACTGTATTGCAAGCCGGGCCATTCTGTTACAGGCCTATGTCGCGGAATGGCGCACAAGCCTTTTACAAACCAAGTGTCTCTGATTCACAGCCTTATGTGAACCCCAAAAATATGCAGAATGAAAACCATTTTGGCTGTTTCATCATGAATATTAGTCTTACATTTGCTCAAGTTGTTGGTGTCGTTATGTTAAGATGGCTGCAGTATCCAACTTCGCCCAGGAGCTTTTTGCAAAAGCAAAAGCGCGGGCCCGTTCGAGGATGTTTTTTTCAACCGACTGTTCGAGGTTTGAGGTTTAGGGTTTAGGTAGGACTCCTGTGTTGGATTTTGCTTTGCAAGGCTCAACCCGATTTTGCTTTGCAAGGCTCAACCCTAAACCGCGTGAACTTTGCTAAGAGGTTACATTGGGGGACCCAAAGGCCTAAGGGTAGGCAGTCCTTAAGGAAGGATCCGTAAGCACAAGGCTGTGGCAAAACGTTTAGGGTGTTCAGGAGTCGAGGGTTATGGGGTGTAGGGTTGAAGGATCCAGGATTTAGGGCTTAGGTTTGTTTCAGGGTCTTGGGTTTTAGGGTAGTCCTACAGACCAAGTAAACATCACAAGTGCTTGGGACACAATTTTGCTCAGCTTGTCAATTTTTGGCCTGAAAGCTCCACCCCAATTTTGAAAAACTTGTGCAGACCCTGAACCCCAAACCCTAAAGCTTAAACCCTGAACCGTAAACCCTGACTCCCAAACTTTAAACCCTGAATGCTAAAGCCTAAACCCTGAACCCTAAAACCTGAACCCTAAACCCCCAACAGGACCAAGCCTGACATGTAGAAAGACTTATCTAGAGCAACCACCGTGCCTATATGGTGGAAAAGAAAACGGAAACTACTATTTAGGGTTTAGGGGTTTAGGAGTGTAGGGTTTAGGGTTTCAGGTTTAGGGTTCAGGTTTCGGGGTTAGGGTGGGGGTTTAGGGATACAGGGAGATCTTACGGTTATACAGGGGGTACAGAGGGACATATGGGTACATATAGGGATATGAAGAGGAACCACTGTGCCTACGAAGGGAGATGCCGTGGATGGAGTTCTGACGGGCTTAGGGTTGAGGAGCTCAGGGGAATGCTGAATACAGGGATGGGGCAAAGAAAAAGCAAACTGCGATTTTCGGGTTTAGGCTTGGGGCCACTTAGTATCCCCTGGGTACGGTAATTGACGTATTTGTGGCGATATAGGCTGGTGCAAGATGTCCGCCATGCACAGTGTTCAGTTATATGGGGCGGGGCGTATATAGGGAGGTAAGGGTACACAAAGGAATATGGGCTAGACTAACCCATGTATCTATTCAAACTGTGGTTTGTACCTAATCTTGTGGTCTGTAATTTTTGAAGGTCTGCATACTCCACGTAGCTGCTAAAACAACATGCTGGCTCAAAACAAGCTAAACCTTCAGTTGCAGTAGGGCTGTACCTAGGCCCACCTCTCTATACTCTCAAATAGGGGGCTACAGGGTTTAGCCGGTAGATGTAGGGTCTTGGTATATATTCCAAACTAGCTGCTGACTTTCCTGGAACCTTCAGATTCTGGCAGGTATATATATATATACACCCCCAGAAGGTTATCCATTCAACTCCTAAGAGCGTGTTAACGGATGCTCGCGCATCCGTCAAGACCGGCTCATAGACTGCTGGGATATCCAGTGCACAGTTAAGGTTTAGGTTTTGGTGGTTCAGGGTTCCAAGGAGAAACCACAAATGTTAAAGTTTGTTTTTCATGTGCTGATAACCCCTAGGCACCTTGAACCGCTGAGAATAAAACAAAGGCCCTTTCCCTAAATCCCCAAATCTCAAAAATTCAAATGCTTAAACCCTACGCCCTAAACTAAACCCCATACTCAGAAACACCAAGCCCTGAACCCTAAACCCTAAATGCCTAAACACCAGACCTTGAACCAGACCACCCCAAGCCCCTCACCCCGAGACGCAAGACCCTATACCTTTAAACTGCCTACCCTCCTAAATCCCTGAACCCTGCCTAAATCCCCTCCCTAAATCCTAAACGGTAAACCTCAACCCTAAACCCTAAATCCCCTATCCTGCTGAATCCGCAAGCCCCTTGGCCAAGGCCTTTTGCATGCGAGACATAGGCTCCACAGGCAGCTTAAAGGATCTTTCCGCATGGTTTAGGGTTTATGGTCCTCCTTAAGTAGATAGAATATAGAGTTTAGGGTTTAGGGAATAGGCTTTAAGGTTTAGGGCATAGGGTTTAGGGTCCCGCTTAAGTACTAAGTAGATAGAATATGGGGAATATGAGGACCTTATTATAATATACCTAAAGCCATATTCTATCTACTGCAGGGGGACTATACCCAAAACCTCCTATGGAGCTCCTGCAAGGGGTATCGGTCATGGATTATGTAGGGGTATATCGGGATATGAAAGGTGGAAGTACGATTTCCTGAACCCTACACCAAAGCACTAAACCCTACACCTTGAACCCAAAACCTTAAGCTCAACCCTACAACCTAAATGCAGTTCAGGTTCTAGGAATCCGAACAATACTTCCTTTTTTGACTTCTCGTCCTGCTGTGGTATTTGGGTTAGGAATTCTAAAAGCAGCTAAGGCCTAGGATTTAAGTTTAAGGTTCAGGACTTAGGATATTCAGCTAGTCAAACTTTTTGCCTCCCTTTTATACAGCAAAAAAACAGCAAGCTCCTAGAAGTCAAAGTGCTAAGAGCCTGGCTTTAAGGCAGCCCCACATTTACTACCCAAAGCTACATCGAAAGCTCTGGGTAGGGCTCCGGAACAAGAACTGGCTCAATCATAATACTAGCAAAACCTGAAATTAGGACATTTTGGTACGATTTAAACATTGATAAACCCTAAATCCCAAAACTCCAAGTCCCTAAACCCTAAACCTATTGATGGCTAGGTCGGGTAAGGCTGTCATAAGCTTTGACTTGCCCAGAGGTTTGGGACTTTAAGTTTCTGCTCTGAGAGATACGCCATGGGCATCTAAGTCTAAAAGAAAAACATAGGGCCCTAGAGCCAGCAAATATTTCCCAGATTGGGATATCTGGATCCTCAGGGCAAGGCAGGTGTAGAATGACTAAGGGCATGTAACAAATCATCATTAGATCCGTTCCTTCCCTGGGGCACGCTAGTTTGAGGTTTAGGGCTTAGGGGCAGACATTGTGATAGACATGTCCTTATGAAAACATACAAGGTGTAGGGTCTAGGGTCCAAGTACTCAATATTCACATACTTCCACAAAACCTGTACCATAGCTACCCTGACCAATATCTCAAATATGAGTATTGCATTATTAGGTACTTGAACATCTACCCTGCACTTTAAACCTCAAACCGAAACCTTAAGCCTCAAAAACTCTCAACCCTACACCCTCAAACCTAGACCTCAAGCCCTAAAACCTAAACCCTGAACCCTAAACTCTAAATAGTAGTTTCCATTTATTTTCCATTATCCCAGTACAACCCCAATACAACCCTTAAATCCCAAACCCCAAAATTCTGAAACCTAGACCCTAAGGTTAACTCTAAGCGGCGACCGTCGCGCATGCTGCACTCACTGCCCAGCGCCGGCTTTCAGGCTTCAAAGGACTTTAATGGGAACCCCAAGATGGGGAATACCAAGCATATAGTAGGAACATAATATATGGGGTTTAGGGTTTGGGGTTTAGGGCTTAGGGGAATATAGTCGGAACATTAAGCTCCTGGTATAGGTAGATTCCTGTTACATTCCTACTCAACTCTTGGGGTTCCCTGTCTCGGGGTTCCTACTAAAGTCTCTTGAAGGTTGAAGCGCCTCGCATCTTTCGAGAGTTGTCTTGTCCTTCTTCAGGTTCCTCAGTACGGCTGGGAAATCTAGAGTTTGGGATAACACAAAATTATCTAGGGTCCAATGTTCAGGATATTTTGGGGTATTGGGATTTCATAAACAAGGTCTTGATTCTTGCTTCTTGGGCTCTTGCATACTAAATTTAGGGATATATTCAACAGCCCGCCAGTTTTGCTAAGGATCATGTCGGAGGTTTCCGGCAGATCCACCAAAATCAATGCTCTCATGGATGCACTCACAGATCAGAGGGGGACTGCCTACTGCAAACAGCTGACGGTAGCAGAAGTTGTTCACAAGGAATTCCAGCTTGGCTGGCTATTCGGGGCACAAGTCACTGCAATCAAAAACCAGCAGCTGCTTTCATTGAACTTCAAAATTATCCTCCGAAACCAAGTTGGAATCCAAATATAGCTGCCTCATGAAGGACAGTAGTCCTGGCAGAGACTCGCTACACACTAGGTTGTGGGCCTTGAACCCTGAACCCTAAACGTTGGGTACTGCCCACCCAGTAACAGTCTATATTAGGGGTCCAATTTGAGGGCTACATATAACCATATTATATTTGCTATCCAACTGTTACTAAGGGGGGGCAAGTACCCAACCTAAACGTTATAAAGCCTGATCAAACCCCGAGTATTCCGATGCCAGCATGACCTTGGATCCGAGCAGCGAACGCGAGCACGGCTTGACCAGCAGAATGGATACTTGGAGGTTCATGGGGCTTGGTAACCACTTTCGATTGGGTTGTCATCTTACACATATTTACGCGTGGGGTACCTTACATCCGGCCAGTTAATGCAGGTTATAAGGTTTTATACCGCCCTAAACCCTAAACCCTCAACCCTAAACCCTCAACCCCAAACCCCAAACCCTAAACCCTAAGCCCTTGGTTCCCAAGCCCCATGAGCCTCCCAGGAGCAGAGCCTCCTGCGCTGGCAACTTCTTCTCCTTTGCTGGCAAGTTGCAGACTTTTGGGATGTGCTAGGATTGGGTTTGGGGGTTTAGGGTTTAGGGTTTGGGGTTTAGGGGTTTAGGGGTTTTGGGGTTTAGGGGTTTAGGGGTTTAGGGTTTAGGGGTTTAGGGGCTTAGGGTTTAGGGTGATACATAAGCATTGGGCGCGGGCCCCTTTGTTTATAAGGTACATCGACTTTCTTGGTATAATTTGGGTTATCTTGGATGGTTACATATGTGGTGCATCCTGGCACGCTTCGTGTAGACGGAGTCAGTGGTAGCCCTACTCCCCCAACCGGTTCAGGTTCCTATAGCTTTGCCTTGACCATCCATAGTTGAGCTTGAGCCCCAACCGCTAAACCCTGACTCCAAACTGCTGCAAATCCGTAACCCGAAGCAAAACCTAATAGTAAGTAAGGTTCCAAAAAGCACAGTGTAGGTAACATTTGTAGATTGTGGGGCGCAATGTAGGTGCCATTTATAGACTTACATCCCTATATACCCTACCCAAGGGCTCCTATGTAGTTCCTTCTGGGGTTTGCTATGGTTTTGTGGTTGGGGCTTATAATGTACTACCCAAAAAGGAACTATATACATAGCAGGTTCTGGGTAAACCCTTACACCCTAAACCCGCAGCACGTAATACGCCCAAGTCTCGGTGTCTGCGCGGGCTGGAGCTTGCCCTTGGTCGTCTTGAGGTTCAGTCCGGAAGCCTCAATTTCTCGGTGCACCCCTGCGAGGTAAACAGTTTATATAAGGGTAACATAAGGGCTACATAGAGGGTCATGTAGGGAAGCTTTTTAGGAGTTAACAGTTAGGGTTCAGGGTTCAAAGATTCATTCCTGGGTTGAATGTTTAGGGATTAGGGTTTAGGGTACAGGGCTTGGAGGGCCTCGGGGCTTACTGAGTTGTCTAAACATGACATAATTGGGGACATTATACCTACCAAAGTCCCGTATCTGCAACTTCTCAAGGCAAACCTTCCGGTACGTATAAACGGTATGTAGCAGGACCCTCCTTGTACCCTTCAAACCCGGGGTATATGGTTCCTGACGCTGCGCATAGAGGTCAAAGCTTACTTGCTGAACATGCATGTCCGTGCACCTAGTTGATGGGCTTCCTGTCACGCAGAGGGTTTACCTTTTCATGAAAAAAAGGTTGCAAATAGGTCAGGAAGTTGCAGGTTATCTACTGATGTACTAGCCCTGAGAGTCCATGTATCTAAGTCTGCGTTTTCACACAGGTAGTGTGGCCTGAAACTACATACAAATTTTCCCGCTAAATCCTAGGCCCATAGCCGAAGATAAGGTAAGCATGTGGTTTTACTATTGGTAACTGTAGTACAGTTCTTGTATGAATGTATGTTGCTTTTTTGAGAATAGGGTAGCTGCAAAAAACATGCCAACTTCATGTCTCCTTTTCATCTGTAGGGTCTGTTTGGGGCTATGACTGCAGGTATACCGAGATCACATTTTATTGCCTTGACCCTAAAAACAGAAAAGTCTCCAAGTAGAGCCCAAATAACCCTGAAAGAAGCAAGCACTTGAAGGCGGGTAGGGTTTAGGGATCGCTGTCAAATCAAGCACGCAGCACAGTCCGGAAACGGGCCCTTTGCCATCAAAGGGTTTTGGAAAACTCAACTTCCCAAGCCCCAAGCTACTGCCCGACAACTATCATGCGACTAGAATATGGTACTAAGCTCGGGGGTACCAAAATCCAACGTAATATCATCAACGCCTGTCTCTGTAGCTACTTCTATAGCGTATACATTAATTGGGCCCAAAGGGATTGTTGGGAAATAAGTATTTGCATCATCGAACCGCGTAGGAAAGCCTGCGTCTCTCTGTTCTACATGACCTCGATACAAAAGACCGTAAACCAGCCCTTTGATGATTGAAAGTTGGTGTAGTTAGGCTTGCGGCACCTGCTGAACTCAAGCACAAAGGGACAGCTCCTCCGCTGATGGCACAAAGTCGACTAACTTAGCAGCTGCGCCGATGTGATAGTTCTTCTCAAGGATGTCCTTCCAGAGGCCACCAAACAAGTTCTGCCTTACAAAAGAGCCTTTACATTATGACAGGACTCGGGAAACCTAAACCAAATGGAAAAGAAGATGGAAAATGATCTTATAGGGGCTATAAACCCCTAAACCTTCACCTCCTTCAAAAACTCCTAAACCCTAAGGCCGAAAACCTACATGGAAATTCGAACAAAATCATTCCACACCAGGTTTACCCTAAACCCTAAACCATAAGCCCCAAAATACCAGGGTTCGAGGCTCTGTGGTTTATGGCTCTGGGCCGACGGCGGTCCGTGTGTTGCTTTGGAGAGTCAGAGCCATGCAAAAGCTGTACCCTAAGGGTCCAAGGACCCAAATAATAGGGTTTTAGGGCCCAAATACTAAAATGTTAATGGTATTTGGGCCCTAAAACCCTATTATTTGGGTCCTTGGACCCTCAGGGGTAGGGTTCAGGGTTTAGGGGTTCAGGGTTTAGGGGTTTAAGGGCTCAAGGTTCAGGGATTTAGGGGTTTAGGGTTCAGGGGTTTGGGCTTTAGGGCTTAGGGATTCAGGAGGATTCAGCAGCTGCTTCGCGGTCCTCGCCGTGTGTGCGGCAGAGGGCGACTAGCAAGCGCCTCGCGTGATGATGATCTGCCTTGGCATGAATTTGCATCTTCTCTGATTGAGATACACTGTGACAGACTGCGGATATATATATATATACATATATGTATATATATGTATAGAGGGTTCAGGGGTTTGGTTCTTGGGGGACCCCAAGTCATGGAAACCTTATAAACTAAACCCCATATATGCCTACATGAACCTCTAGAACCCCTTCAAACTCCTTAAAGAGGTGCCTACTGATGTTGCGTCCTGCTTCGGAGAGCTATGGTTTCAGCTGCGCAGGTGTAAAAAAATCATTGTTCCATCTGGGGGCTCTCTTTGCATCCTGCTAATTGGGGATCGGGATGACGTTTCTGGCAAATGCCACTTATGTAAAACTTTCAAGAAGTGTCAGCATACCCACCAAATTCCCCAAAAAGTCAATTCAGAGGGAAATTCTACACACTCCTTAGCTTCGTGCGTAAGGGTATGCCCCTGGGTGTTTCCTAGGCCACTTGTCTTTGGACCTAAAACCCTAAACACCACATTCCACGCAACACGCTGACTTAAGTGACACGCGTGGGCCCCAAGGGGGTCAGCTTCGAAGAGGGTCTTCGGCTCCGAAGACTCGGTAATCCCTGTTCAGGCTTACCCTGAAACTCTTAGTCTATAAATAGTACCTACATTGGGCCCCAAAGTCTATAAATAGTATCTACATGGAGTAAGGCTCCGGGTCAGGGGAGTTATACCTAAGCTGCATGATAAATCTTGAACCCTACTAGAGAGGTCGTCTCGGTACGCGCAGCAACCTGATTACAACATTCTTGTCTCTGTGCTGCACCATCGGCGGATGGGGGTTCAGCGTTTAGGGGTTGGAGGCAGATGGGAAATTCTTCAATCCCGAACGCTAAAAAACACACGAAGAAACAATTCTGCAAGCATCCATCTGAAGCTTAAATCCAAAACCCGTAATTAACCCTAAGCAAGGCCCTAATCGCCGTTTAAGTAAATAGAATATGGACCACTAAAGCCATCAAATATCCCCATCTACCCCATGTAGGCTACAAACAATTTCCCAAATGGTCCAAGTACCCAAATAACAGGGTTTTAGGGCCCAAATACTTCAATATTATTTGGGTCCTTGAACCCTAAACCCTAAACCCCAAAACCCCTAAACCCTAAACCCTACAAACTCAGAAGGAAACCCCGCGAGCTCTCGGAGTGCTCGTTGCCTGTTAGGCGGATGGGTTCTTCCTCGCACCCTATACCCGTTTAGGGTTTAGGGTTTAGGGTTTAGGGTGACATCATCACCCTAAACCCGAAACCCTACACCCTGAACCTGGGCTCTTGTTGAAATACAATTTAAAAAAGACCTGTGTTTTTATTGATATTGGGCCCAGGTTATCTATCAAAATGGGAATTTTGTTCTACAAGAGCCCAGACACCCTAAACCAAAAGGGACCCCAACATCATTCCCTTCACCTGATCCTTATAGACCCCATTGTAAACCAGCAGGCCTTGAACAATCCCACCCTAAATCCTGGCTCGTTCCAGGCCCATACCCTCAACCCCAAATTCTTCGTACAGCCTGGTGCTAGTTCAGGTTTGCAAGTTCATGATCCCGACTTGGGGCTGTACTCCGGGCTTTTTTGGATTTTCTGGTGTAATAATATGTGCAGGAAAGCTTGTAAAGGTGCCCAAAAAAGGAAAGAATACCGAAATGGTACGAAGAACACTTATAGAAGCTTTAAAGATTATAGTCTCAAAGGCCATCTTGCAACTCCAAATCCCGGATCCACACCACCTAAGCCCTAAACCCTAACCCTGAACCACACCCTCAATCCTCTATCCTAAGCCTCAAACCCCAAAGCTTGCTTTCTGCCAGATCTACCACTCCCGCGCGGTGCTTTGACGCAATGGCGAATTCCGATAGAAGTCGTGTCGCCTGCGTCCCACCCAGAAAGCCCACTATCTCTCAACTAGGGAATATCTAACCTTAAATCATAACAGGGGTCTTAGTATCATTTGGGATACATTCCCTAGATAAGGGATTCCGTTGGGCTTTCTGGGCACTCAAGCTGCGTAGTTTAAAACTTGTCTGGGATAAAAAAAAAACTTGTGTATAGCCTCTTACACGCTGACCAATATTCCGGACGAACCCTCGAAGCAGAAGCCACAAGAGAAGACGATCACCCCAAGCCCTGAACCCTGATAAAATCATACCATGCTTAGACCCTCCTCCTACCCTCTATTAGGGCCTAAGTACCCACTTTTAGGGACCATAGATCCCAATTAATTGTACAAGGAGGGTCCTGGTAGATACTGAAACGCTCATGCACCAAAACACTAGAATAAACAGCCTTGCCTGACATAGGGTCTATGGCAGTGTGCATCCAGGCCACTCTAATCCTTGCCGAAAAATGAAAACGAACCGCAAACCCTGGCCCTAACCCGGAACAGTTTTTTTTGGGGTGTGGCATGGTTTCTAGTAACGGGTTATAATCTACTACTCACAAAAGGAACCAGGAAGAGGGTCTGCGCAACCGTTTTTCAACCTGGGCCCCGCTGGCCTGCGCCAAGATTCGCCGCTGCAGCGGCACGTGCTGAAAGTCTGCTCGGACCAGCGCTAAAGCCTCGAATGTGTATTGTGGGGTTGACACGGTTGAGGGTTTAGGACGGTTTGGTTCTGTTTGGGTTTAGAGTTCTGATTATATAAAGGGGGAACCTCAGGGGGGGTAGTGTGGAGGTATAGCCTGATTTATAAGTCACCTCCTCGTTTAAGGCCCTGATGATTTCAATCCCTAGGTGTTCAGCTCTTGACAGCGGCTTCTTGGAGCATCTGCCTTATTAAGGGGACGTGGAGAATTAACTGGGGGTCTACAAACCCTGTCGCTGATGAGAAACAACCAACACGATTTTCAGGGTGTTCACGACATGGGGCGTAAAGACCTGGACGGTGAGAAAGTGATCAAGAAAGCAGGAAACTTTGTTGGAAGTGCAGTTCCAGGTAGGCTCTCCAGATCAGATGAACTCCTGCTCAACTTTAGCTTACCCTAAGGGTCCAAGGACCCAAATAATAGGGTTTTAGGGCCCAAATACGATAACCTTAATGGTATTTGGGCCGTAAAACCTTATTATTGGGGTCCTTGGACCCTAGGGGTTACTCTGGATTGTCGGTTAGGTCGCTTGCCGTCTCCGCCGCTAAAAACACGGCCAGGGATCATAGAATCAGAGTCTCCGATGAAAGCTGACTGGAGGGTCTAGGGTTAAGGGTTTAGGGGGTCCATTCAGGACTTTCCGGTTAAAGACTCCTGACAGGTAAACAATCTCGCAGTTTGCACATGTAGCGGAACCGATTAACGACCTATTATAATTCTGGTCTTGCTTATATATTGGGACCCTCAAAAAGGGACCCCCAAAAGGAGGAAAACCCCGATATATGTATATATATATATATATGTATCTATATATATATATATTTCTGTATATATATATATCTATATATATATGTATGACTGGCACTGCTATAGCTCTACGTTCCCCGAAGCCGTGGTAGAAGCTACAATTTTTTCTGGTTCTGAAAGTTCTTTTAAGGAAAGGAAAGCAAATAACAAAATTCAACCCTAAAACCCTAAACCCTTGTAAATAACCTGAGTTCCACGGCTACACTATCCAGCACGAAACGGTCTCTGGTGGTGCTTCTGGAATTACAGAATGGTCCTGTCAAACTCTGATAGGAAAGCCCTAGCCCTATCAGTCTAGGGGTTTAGCGCTTAGGGTTTAGAATTTAGGGTTTAGGACTTGAGGTTTGGGGAATGGGATTTATGAATGGTGCAAGGGTTCACGATTTCGGGTTAATGGGGCTGGGGCTAGGGTTCACAGCGCAGGTCGTGTTGATTCATGTGGGACGGCTTGGGGGGTTGAGGGTCAAAGCTTTCAGGGCTCAGCATGTTTCTAGCAAAACAAACTTTTATCTGAAATTCCACACAAAATTGGGAGTTTCTTTCTGCAAGTGATGCCCCTTCATGTGGCCTCTACTGCTTTCTTTACAAATGCCCCCAAAGCGGCCCATATTGTTGAGAAACTTCCGGAAGTCTGTACCAAACTTCGGTCTCTTCTGTACACATCTGCAATCGCTGGTCTGCATAGGGTTGAGCTACCTACGTTCACTTTGGCTTTAGGGTTTAGGGTTTAGGGGTTAAGGGGTTTAGGGTTTCTGGACAGCCTGTTCAGGCTTGGCTACTGAAGACGCGACGTTTGCAGCTTTAGGCAGACCTTTGTCCCACATGTTTGTGAATGTCGTGGGCCCAGAACAAGGGAACAATGAGTTCCTTTCCGGGGACGGGTTCCCAAATCAGGTGCCTTTTTGGGGAGTTCCTATGATAGGCATATATAGGCAGTATAGTACTGGGCGATGTATAGCCCCTGTTTTCGGAAACTGCCCTTTAATGACACAGACAACAAAAGACTGTCAATGCTAAGGGCTCACATGGAGAATGCGTTTGGAGAGCTTGCTTATTCTGAGGCATCTATCAAACTATGCCCAAGGAAGAACTCAGTAGCCTGCTAGAAGTCTGAACCCTAAACCCCTAAACCCTAAACCCTGAACCCTGAACCCTAAACCCCTCAGCCCTAAACCCTAAACCTGTAGCCTGTTCTTTCTGCTAGGCTGAGGCGTTCAAAGCCGAGGCTGAGGTTTCCTTGTGTATGTTTTTGAATACACATATTAATTTTCAGAGTTGGGTTTCAGTGAAGCTTAGGGGAGTTTAGGGCTTTCGGCTTAGGAGCGCCATTTTTTTGAATATTCGCCATTTGGGGCCAGCACCAGCCCAAAAATGCATTTACACCTCGGGGCCTAAGCCCCCAAACCGTAAACCCCATAAACCCAAAAAAGCTTAACTAACCCAAATCCGGTAAACCTAAACCCAAAACCCCGACACCCAAAACCCCTAAGCCCTATTATGAACCCCTAAACCCAAAACCCCTAAGCCCTTAACTCGAATGAACCCTAAACCCCAAACCCTTAAACAAAAAAAACCCTCAACCCCTAAACCCCTATAAACCCAAGACCCGAAATCCCTAAACCCGACATCCCTCAACCCCTACGCCCAAAACCCCTAAACTAAAAACCCGTAAGCCGCTAAACCCTGAACCCTTTGTGCTAAACCCCGCGCCCCCCAAATCCCTAAATAGCAGTTTCCATTTTATTTTCCATTATCCCAGTATAGCCCCAAGATTAACCCCAATATAACCTTAACATAAACCCTAAGCCCCGAATTCCTGAGTGTAAGGTTTGCGGCGAGCTCTGCCAGACTCGCAAGGTCACATTCCCCTCCTGCTGGTTCCGGTTTAGGATTTGAGGGGCTTAGGGCTAAGGGTTTAGGCTTTATAGGTTTGAGGTTTAAGGTTTAGGGGCTTAATTAGGACTTAGGGCTTGGGGTTAAAAAGGTCAGATACCCTGAGCCCTTAACCCTTTTGGGGTTCGAAGTTCAGAGCTTAGTGCTTAGGGCTGTAGCGTCACTGCCGCGGATAGGACAAGTCCAGAATGGATAGCAATGACTTCATGTACGCTACTCATTGGGCTTTGCAGGGCATTCCTATACTTGCGAATGCAACGCAGAACCCTGAACCCTAAACCCAAAAATGCATTACCCACGTAGACCCTCCTCCTACCCTCTATTAGGGCTTAAGTACCCAATATTAGGGACCATAGATCCCCAATTAAGGGTACAAGGAGGGTCCTGGCAGTTTTGCAGAGAATTACAGATCCTAAGGCGACGTAGGAGGTAGAGTAGGAAATGCCAATGAGATTGTAGAGTGAAACAAATGTGGGGACCTGAGTCATCATAGAAATCCCAAGATCTCTCAATTCTAAATCCTGAGCATAACAGTCCGCTTTGCAAGACCCAGGAGCACCAAAACCCAAATCTGGACCCTAAACCGCGAAGCTCAGGCCCCCACCTAAACCCTAAATCCTAAACCACTAAACCCTAAACCGTCCAAACTGTCGAAGCTACCTTGCCAAACAGCACTAGTTCAACTCATCTAGCTCACTCTTGAAAGGACAGCAGCACCTGTAGGGTCCCCCGTAAGGTTGTGAGAGGGTATATGGTTAGTGCCACCAAATAAGTATTGTCTGAACCCCTTAAAGGAGTTTATATGAGGGCTTACGTAGGGGAGTCCTATAGATGTTATGAAGGGATATTAGAAATTCAAACTATAAGCCCATCCAGGGCTGACATAAGTCTCGCATAAGGGTAATGAGGCTATGCAAGGTCAACACAGGCCTCCTTCAAGGGTAGCTGCCCTGGTTATTGAGGATAGTAAGTAGGCTTACTAAGTCAAAAGATCATCCAAGTAGGGAGTATATAGGGATATAAAGGAATAGGGTTCCACTGGGTTGAGGGGCTAGGGATTGGGTTGTACTCTTGTCGGGGTCTAGGGAACCCTGGATAGAGTTGAGAGCGTTTGACAAGGTTTAGCTGTGGTTTAAGGCCTATACGAGGGATTTTGAGCTGGGGGCTAGGGAAGTTTAGGGTTTTAGGTTTAAGTCTGGGTTTGAAGGCCTAACCACCTAGACCCTCCTCCTACCCTCTATTAGGGCCTAAGTACCTACTATTAGGGACCATATATCCCCAATTAAGGGTACAAGGAGGGTCCTGGCAAAGACATTTCTTGGCTTTCTAGGTGGGTCCGTACGTACTCAGGTCAGGTAGGATCGTTAGGATCAACCGTATCGGGAGCCTGCAAAAAAGCCAGTATCCCTTAATAGGTTTAGTTAGGGATCTGCCCTAAATGATATTGGGATCGGATCCTTTCTAGGATTTAGGACATACTCGTTCATTGATGGTGTGCACGCAGCACCCTAAAGCCTGACCCCTAAACCTTAAACCTTAAACCCTGAATCCTAAACCTTGAACCCTAAACCCTGAATCCGGAAACCCTGAATCCCTAGACCCTGAACCCTCAACCTTAAACCCTAAACCCTAAACCCCATAGGGGTTCTGGAAATCAAGGTGCCTGCGGCAAGACTACCCAGACCCCTGGGAGGATCTAAAAATTAGATCCCCTATCTAGACCCATTATAACCCCTATATAATCCTTATATAATTTCCCATATGAGCTATACTCTAAACTCCTAGTATCCCCCTTAACAACCCCCATAATAGTCCCCTATATAATCCCCTATATAACCCCCCTTTAAGGAGTTTAGACTATAGCTCATATGGTTCTAGGGGATCTAATTTTTAGATCCATTTGGGGGTCTGGGTAGCTTTGGGAGCCCTTTTAAGCCTGAAGCCGGCTTGCTGCTAAGG
>CAJNIZ010018724.1:0-17637 GCA_905231905.1 Symbiodinium pilosum
TTAATATCACCTCAACGTGGTGCCTGCCACTGGAATGTGCTACCGGTCGAAGAACTTCCTGCGTGGATCATTGGCCGAAAACGCCTAATGCTATAATCCCTATACTTTCCAAAACGCACATCCCACGAGTTGTTGCCTCCCGAATCAACTTTCTCAGCACGGAACTAGCCCCCCCCACCCCTTTCCCATATACTTCATTTTAAGTAAAGTGTAGTCCCCAGGGGGGGGGACGCCTACTACTACTACTACTACTACTACCACTACTACTACTAATAATAATAATAATACTCCTCCTGCTGCTGCAAAAGCAGAATTCCATTCATTACTAGTCTGGCCCCCTCAACATGGAGATTGATTAATCAAAGGTATGTTTGTTGTGCAGGGACAACATTAATCCCAAGAACCTTTGTACGAGCCTTTGATATACACAAGGATTTTGAGTCTCGAATGGAAGGTGAGGTGCACACATCCAGTTTGCAAAAACCTGAATAAGAAGCGTGAACATCAACTTTCCTCTCCATCAGACTGAATTGGTCAGTGACACTTCAAATGCAGATTCCTTGCCGTACACGCCAACTCCACACTCTGACACTCCAAAACCTTACGCAATTTGGCTATTGGCATCTTCATGCCCAAAACGACAACCCGAGACCTCAAACCGCCTGAACAGCATAAACCTTAGGCCCTGCAACTCTAGACTCTAGACATCACTAGGACCCAAACTGAGCAACAAACGTGAACATCCAAGACCCCAAACCCAACTTATCCAACTTTCGATCCGCGTGGCGCGAGGCTTCGGCCGGAGCTCCTGACAAGCACTCGAAGAGCTACGTAAGCAGGTGTGAAGAGTACTTGGCCCCAATCATACTACGAAGAGAAAGGATCCCTTTTGAGATTGTCCGAAGAATGCTGTACACCAAAATAAACAAAAAGGATCAAAATTACAATCCCTTGGCGCATGGGGTTCTGTTGGGACCATATTGCTTGATAGGAGATTAGGAGCAGCTGTGAATGTTTGAGTCTTTTGTTTCAAGTGCAGAGTGCCCTATTAGGAAGCGTATTGCATGCGTTGCACAGAAAAGAACGAGAAGCTGTTGGATTTGCTGAGGTAAGGCTTCATTGCGGGATGCATGATTCGCAGCGCTACAAGAGCCCTTTGCACGATTTCCTAGACGCAGGCAGCCTTCAAACAAGGCACGGAGAGGCCCATGTGAGAGTTGAACAACAAGCAATCTTCCCTTGCTCACCACTTCGCGCGACCCCGTGATTTCTAAGGATCAAAGGGGTGACCAAGTTAGGTAACAAATTCATAAACGGATACAAAACAGTTATAAAGTTATAATCGGCTTGTTTGGGGCTCATAACCTGTTGCCTGACTCCAGGGTCCCGCTGAGCAGATCCCAAATTGCCGACATCCTTTTTCTGAGAGCCTATCCATTCCTTGGCATGGACAGTAGGCGATGCTCGTTTGCACCCAACTCTGTGATGGTATTCGCTGCGCTGGATTTAGACTCATGTAATGCAGATTCTGAATATGATGCCTACAGACAGATACCTTCATGGAGAGCCGCGCTGAGGGTACCTCTGTACCCCTATATTGATAAGCCCAACACATGGCAAACGTTTTCTCACCTGCTTACGCTTTGAGCGAGAAGTGTTGTGCCTGAGGTGGAGGCAACTTCTGCACATCTTCAAAGAAGTAGCGTATTTGCAGTATGGCTTTATAATGAGGACCCTCCTTTTCCTTAGCCTTAATCTTAGCCACGTTTGCTTTAAAGACACCACTTCGTCCCGTCTGCAAAGGGTTGTCGAATATTCTTGATGCAGTAACTTTTTTTGCACAGAAATGTTGAGAAGAAACTGAGAACTCCGGCACGTGCGTCAGCATGACTATGTGAGCATGACTGAATGACGAAAGGAGGTGTTAGGCTGTCTTTGTGACAGCACGCGGCTCGTGAAATGCCCATGAACCCTCCGCAACGAAACAAGACCCTCAAGCTCTCAACATTCACCGTTTAAAGTTTAAACCCAGAAAAGCCCGATACGCCCTAAATCCTCAGCCCTTCCACGCAGGTGCGCTGCCTTCCGGTAGGCCTGCGGCTTCCCGTGCAGCACCTGGGCATTGCCTAGACGGCCTACGCCCACCGAGGCTTTGAGGCTGACAAACATGGTCTAAAGCTGCAACATCAGTCTCTTCCTACCCCAAGATCTCAGCAAGAACGAAGTCGCATAAATCACCATTTTTGAAAGCAGCAGGTCAGCAGAAGTGGCTTTGAGTGCTGGATCTTTTTACGACTTCGGCTTGATTAGTTGAGGCCGCAGATCTCAAATCAGGTAGGTTATAGCAGGTGGGCAGCACCACACCTGCAGAAGCTTTTCTCCATCAGGGAACGCAACCAGTTTCATAAATGCCGATCGAACGGAGCACAATCACATTCACAACAAAAAGCCCCGACAAGAACAACCAGATATAGTAAATCCTTGTGCGTTATCCAGACATACACCCCTCTGCAATCAGTTGTCCTCAGTGCAGGATTTCAGGCTCAGATCGAGTGTAAGGTTTTGTCCCTTGGAGCAGACTGTTGCATACGTCGGTGGGACGACCTGTCAGAGCCTCCACCTCATCCACTGCGGCGGTTGACTTTCAGAATGCAAGAGGCTGTCTTAATGCGTGGGTGTCTTACATACCTCAAGATGCTGGTAACCTGATGATGAGGAGCCGCAACCTATACGCACCGCTTTGAGACACCGTCAAAGCTCTTATCATTGAGACCCCGCTGCTATGCAATAAGAAACCTACAACATGATCCTCCAAGTCTCTCTCCAAGTGAGTCAAGACCATTCGTTGACTACGTAAAAACCAATATCCCACTCCTTACGCCCAAGCGCCCAGAACCTCTGGCGGTAAAGGCGTTTCATCGCCCACTGCACGGGAACCTCGACATGAGATGGGGGATTCTCCAAGACATGCGACCCGGATTTGTGGAATCATATTCTGAGACATGAAAACCACTAGAAGAAAGGCACCATTCCTTGTATGGGAATTCTAGGGATTTTTGGCTGGAGCTGGACTCTTCTGACTGTGTTCAAAATACCAGGAGGAAAGGTTACCAAGATTAGCAGGATTGAAGCCCAGCTCAAAAGTCCTTTCACTGCAGCGACCCGCAGAACTGGACTCTTTCAGCGAGAGGTGGCAGATTGCTTCCTCTAGACTGAAAGGAAAATTCTGAGGGGTAAGTTTTGCTTGGATCTAGCATGGAAGTGTTGCAGACTGACGCAAAGAATCACAGATGTATCTCCCCCAAAGCCAGGTTGGTCCACTACGGCGAGACCTGGGCTGCAGACAGCTTTTCCTCCCAAGAAGATGCTCTTTGTCGGGTAGACAGCTGGAGGGCTGCCTTAGCCGACCTTGTGGGTCGCGTTTAGGACCTGGCTCCGCTGGAGTTGGAGACTTCTTGGCCCATCTGGGTCTCGTGCTACGAGTGGGATGACACCACTGAAGGCCTGACTCAGCCCCAATTCAGCCCCAGCTACGGGTTCGGATTCAGCGTCTGGTGGCAGGTCAATTAGGGCTGCATGAAGCTGCAAAGCCGGCCTGTAATCCTAACCCAGATCTTCAGTTTTGAGGCAAGCTTCTGTTCAAAAACATGAATTCTAGTTTCAAGTTCGGCATGAAGAGAAGTGCTGATTCACTGATAAATAAAAGCATCAGCTTAGGTTCCATGAATCCGGGGCACGGGTTTCGAAGAAGGATACCACCGTCTGGCAGGCGACATCCAGCATGGCGGGCGCATGCCTCCTGAGGGATTGCTATGGCATTTGAGGGTCGCATGCTGCCTTTTGAGAGGCCCTTCTAAAGGAACGTATCGTGTAGATCCGGCAAATGCTCATACAATCTTTTCGTTTGCCTTGTTGCGCCTGCCCCGTGTTTGAGCGATGGATGGTAGCTTCTGCGACTTGGCCAGGTTCACACTATCTTTGCCGAAAGTATCGGGATTTCCTATCTTCGCATGGCCCAGAATCCTCCAGTCCCTTAACTTGGACTTCAAAACAAAAACATGAGTCCCAAACGATCAACTTCCGCATCTGAAAATGTTCACTTTGTGCCATGCGACGCACAAGGCTGAGAAGTCCCTATGCGGGTGCTTTTCAAACTTTCGTGTTCACGCCCCTGATAATCCTAATATTTTGAGGTGCATGAGGGAGACCCCTACCCTATACCCTAGCCCCAACCCCTTACTGTGGTATATGGTGAGACTCTCCCTGCCTCGGCTCCCGGAACGGCTCATCCGAGCCCACGGCTGCATCACGGAATCGAGGAGTTGGAACAGCGCCTGCAGCCACATGGTTCCGTAAAGTATGGGAAAGAGCGTGAAAAGGGTTGGTATTCGGAGTGCAGCTGCCCGTCCAGGGCTCGGCATTTAAGGCTCCGGATTTAAATTAGAATAGGGACTTGGGTTTTCTTGTCGGGTCGGGGGTTTGGAGCTATTGGAGCGCTGGCTGTACAGCTTCAGGTTCGGTGATGAGACGTCAAGGCCCAGGGCTAAGATTTGCCTAGGCGTACGGGTGACGCTTACATATTTCCTTTCTTGAGAACTCGATTGAGATAGCATCTCGTTTCTTTATATGGATGAGGTCGTTTGTGTTGAGACACTACTTCATAGAAATGAGGGCTGCCCTGGGACTCAGGCAGGGACCGTAGGACTGCGATCGCAACATGCGAATACTGGGATCTCTTGAAGAGTCGATTGGAAGTACATGGGGGCTCCAAGGAAACTGCTGACTCGATGTACATTGATGTAGCAGCGGTTTGAGAAGTTTGCGGGGACGTCATGGCAGGAGGAGGCAGAAGTTTTCAGAAGTTCGGGGTAGTGTCAAAACAGTATTCCTTTTATACTAGGCAACATACCCTTGCGCACGTTCTGGAATAAATACTCGAAAAAATCATTCGACATATTCAGGCTTGTACACTCTGGCCCTGCTCTCCTGACATCACGGTGGCCTGTCTGCGGAGCAGCTGGAGCGGCGCCCTCCTCTTCCGAGGTAGTCTCGTAGGAGCTGCCCTCCTCGCTGCAATACCCTTCGGGAACCATGGGGCATATAGGGACATAAGAAGATGGTAGGGGTCCCTGAAGGATTGTGGCATACACCAGCTACCTCCCCAGATGATGAATGTCCGTGTTGCACTTTAAGGGGAGTGCAGAACGGGCTCTAGAAGAAGGAACGAACCTCAACCTTTCAACCTTAAACCCATAATCCGCGGGGCATCCATTCCCTTGAACGGGACATGCACCGTTCACAGACGAGGCGCCTCATCATCGCCCTCCACTGTCTGGGCGCAGGGCTTAGGGCTTCCGGGTTTTGGATGCAGGGTCTAAATTTCAGTCGGCCGTTGATTTCTTCAAGGTATGCGATTCAGCCTTTGGAGGTTGGGATTCAGGCATGCAGTAAACAAACTGGAGCCCCGAACGTAAAGTCGTAAAACTAAGGGGCAGCACTGCCACAAAAGTCACACCGCAAGACTCTGCACCCAAACGTTTACAAGCTTGTCGGAATTCTCCGGCCCCAAGAACCCAAGATCCTTTATGTTTCTCTGTCTCCATCTCCAACTACCTGCACAGCCTTAAAGCCGCCGACATGAAGCCTTAACCTCTCCGAGCTTCCGCTCCTCAAGAAACTGTGCACTTTAAAACTGAAGCCTTGGCCTTCAACCATTGCGTGTCTCTTGACAACAGTTTTCCAACACAGGTTGGTTTTCGGCAGTGGCCAGAAAGGTGTTGGAAGACCGGTCTTCGATTGCGATGCAGAGCTACTGTGCTGGGCCGAACCCTACATGCTGAAACATGTTGCAATGCCTTGCTTGAAGGAGAGGTCATTAGCTCCATCACGTATAGTTTGAACTGCCAGCCACTGCTGGCCTAGAACTTGCTGTTATGGTAGCACGGCCCTTCTGGTTTGCATACGCCATGGCTAATTCGAGAGCAGCACCATGCTGATTGCTTCACTCCCATGCCTCCACGACGATGCTGAGGATACAAGGACTGTTGGCTCAACTGAGACTGTGGCGAAGCCCCATCTTACCCTGCTATCAATGTTGGCGTTCAAAACTTGAACTTTGCCGTCCCATGAATACATGCTGTGTGCGTGCATAGATGATGAAGATTGCTGAATGTCGTCTGCGTGGTGATAACGGACCACGTGAACATAGAATATTGGTCCTGAAGCTGCCTAAGCCCTGGCGACCGACCCGTCCCTTCGATCGCCTTTCCAGCCTGGCTGGCGCCTCGTCACAGAGCTTCAGGCGAGAAGGTGTTAGCTTTTAGGGTTTAGACTTTACCGCTGCTTGCAAGCTTGGGGCAGTTACTGTGCGGGTGATGCTGGTGCTGGGGGCGGCGGTGGCAGCGGTGGCGGCGGCAGTGGTGATGGTGGTGATAGAAGAAGCTGCCCTGGGCTTCAGATAAGGCTAGGCCTGGGCGTCAGGACTATGGATCCCAAATCTTTGCTGCTGGGACCCTTTAGAGTCAACTCTGCGTTGACATTGAGAGGAGCCTTCTCAAGAACAGCGACCAGACTTCCTTCAGATAAGTGGCAAGCGCTTATTGCAGCTGCAGCATGTGATAAACTCTTCAAGAACAGCAGGAACTACAGAAAAACAGGGGACAATATCTAGTGCGGCGGAGCATGTGTCACATAAACGTCGGCTGGTCTTCACAGCCGCGCAGCCCAAATCCTGAAGCCTCAGACCCCCATCCCTCAGGCCCACCACAGATGCACAGAAGAGCCCTCTACAACAGCAATTGACGCCCTCAAGTCCATGCATGTCAGAGAAGAGGTTTCAGAACACCGGAACCACAAAATCCTACACACAGCCTGTAGAATCCCTGCGCACTGCCTCTATCCTATGAGCCCAAGTCACTTATTTCAAAAACTTTCCTTTGATCATGTCAAGGAATCATCCTTTGATTGGAGACATCGTCCTACATATCGAAAATTAATACATGTGCTAGAAAAATCCTTGAACTCCAAAAACCCAAGCCTCCAACCACACAAGAAGTCTAAATTAAGAACAGGCACCCGCAGCATTGGACCCACTCATCGCCGAAAAGTCAGAACTATTCCAACGCCATGGAGGTTGCTTCTTGCATGGACGCAGGGAAGTTACTGGGCTCTGGGTTAGGGTCTAGAGTGTAGGGGCCAGTACAAAAAAGGTCATGGGCACTATCAGGACTGCAGTGTACAAGCCTTCCATGGCTCGAGCGATTTCCAAGGCGGACTATCTTTATTCCCACATATCTGGGCTTGAGGTCGTCGGGCCCACGATTCTCCTGAAATTTCTGTTCATTTAGAGAACTTATAGTGAATTGGAATCCAAAAACAAGTTAAACAATTAGGGTCCAGCAGTTTTGGATCAAGCTGTGTAGGGTAGAGGTTGTCGGCGGGGTATGGGTGTGGTGTCCACCTTGGTTGGCAAGGGGGGCAGCGTGATTTAAACTAGCTTGGAAAAAGAAAGATATCTAAACTACCCCCATTGCTTACCCAAGGAGCACAAGAATCATGCATGTGCTTATAGAAACTACGTGGGCATCACCACAACTTGGAAATGGGGAGCTTTGGAGTTCTTCTTGCGAAGGATCATATCCAGTCCTTCTTGGCCAGGGAGTCTACTCAAGAGGCCTTCAAAGTCTGCATGTGATGTAGAGCCTTTGCTGCGATCCTCTCGGACGTGGAGTCATGTGCTTGCTGCTTGCATGCTGTCTCCTCCTACAAGGAGCTGAATGGACAGCCGAAACGAAAAGGAACCACTATAGATGCAAACTGAAATGATATGTGTCATGCAGCGGCGTTGTATTGGGGAATATACTAGCAACTATGCCAAGTTGCTATGAGGAATTATCTTTCCACCCTTAGTTCTGCAAGCGTATCCACTGTTTTGACAGCAGCCCATGTAGACCATGGAACTGACGCACTGGCCCTGGCTTTTGGGTACAGTTCTATGTGCTTCGTGCGACAAAAAAAGCAACACTGCACCAAAAGGAACCAAGACCTCCTGAGTAAACCTGAAACTGGTGAATCTTTTGCCTACGTTCTTCGAATTACTTCAGTTGCGTGGTTTACCAAAACCTCTCAAAACCCCGTTGATACAAACCACCTCAATGCCAGAGAACCCCGTTGCTAACACCCTTCAGTACCAATTACAAAGCCCGCCAATGAACTTGCTTGCTAGCTCGGACCCGCATGCAATGAGCACCCCGGCGAACGACTGAATAAGTCCGTGCAAACTACTAGTCTGCGAGTACTACGAGGGCTTCTCAACAAAGGCCTATGTACCTGTGAAGTCATGTACAAACATTCTCAGGGCACGATATGGGTCCCTCAGGAGCACGCATGCAGGCTGCCATGTTTGGGCTGCGGGCTGAGGATGACTGAGGATGAGAAACAACATTTTGCAACCTAACTATTTTCAGGAACTTCCTCAGAAGCTAGACTAGACTTCGTTCTGCCAGCACGCATTTTCTCCGACGCCAAGGCTTCCAATCAGACAGCACCTGAACCTTAGCGTCGCCTATGTGAAGCTTATGGTAGGTTTGTTATATAACACCCTGCAAATTTTGAGAATCCCCAAATGAACTCAGGGAAGGCCTGGTTGGGTGCACCGGGGCGGCAGAAGACAACCTTCACGTGCTTCCCTATTGGGACGCCAACGACGACGCCTTAAAAAGTGCTCAGGTCTGCTCGAAGGTCCCAACAATCTCCTCAGATGAGGATTTGAGTGTTTTTTTTGGCGGGATTCTTGGTGCCTGGAATTACCGCCCCAGGATCCTCGGTTTCAAGTACCTCTTCTACCTAGCAAAATCATCCACAATGTAACGCTTAGGGCTTGAAGGTTCCACACAAGGGGCGCTGCAGACTTGCTTTCAACAGCTTCTAATAGTGTGCCTGGTCGCCACGTAACCTGGTCGTCAGGTAAAACGGCTCCGCTCAAGATCTGGGTTTAGGGCACGTGAAGCTGGCAATAAGTTCGTTCATGCCATAGTGCACGCTCACTGTCGGATTTTGAGCGCATGATGGGGAAATTATTTGTACTGCAAGGTTTGTGACCGAACAGATGTAAATACACCATCCATGCGAACCCATCGTTGTTCCAAACAACCACTACGCAGACCTTACGAAATCGAACTCTGTACGTTCCCTAACTCCTTCTTAGAGCAGCACCCTCCTTTTCTATGTCTCTCCCCTTGGCATATTGCCCAGAAAACCATGGCATTAGTTGTGGCTCGTATGGGAGTTCTTAGAAGACTCCCTACCAAATCCGGAAGGTATAGCTGCAACCTCAGCACAATCTGCACATATCCCTTGATTCTTTGAGATTGCCCATTCTTATGCGAGACCCCCACATCACCTGGGCAGCATAGGCACATACTTCGACTTCAACGTCATGAGCCAGCCCTGAAGGGCAGCCTCCTGGACCCAGCATTCTCACTAAGTAGGGTTCAGGGCCTGCTCTGTAAGGACATAAAGAAATATGAAGCCCTTGCAATAGAGCTACAACTAATGCCCAACGCATTCAGGTTGGGGGATGTGGGGCTTTCAGATGCAAAGGATTCGGGTTTAATGGATTTTGGCCGTAGGGCTGAGGACTGATAATTCAAGGCCTGGGGATCCAAAGGTGGGGAAGCTAGTCATCATGATGAACCATCTACGGTTTCTGGATCGAGGCAGTTCAGCGAGTGAGGGCTAGGGGACTTCCGGGTTCCAGTCATTCAGCAAGTTCGGGTTGAGATTTGATTTCAAGGAGTTTTTGCGTTCTGTGATTCGGTACTCAAACAAAATGCACGCTTATAGGATGGGAATGTGGAGACTCAAGGATGAAACTTTCAAGTGTGGAGATCTGCGGAATCTACGGGTTCGTGATTTCAGGAATTTCAGCTTACTAGATATGTTCTGCCAAATTTTGGCATCAAACCAAAACCTCAAAGGTTCCAATATGTGACGCCTCTTTTACAAGAAGCCTGAACTGCCTGAAGCTGCCAAGCCCAAAAAAGCATCATGAGCATCAGCTGCAAAGGGTCTTTCGCCAGTCCCACAGGCGAGCCAGCAGCATGAGCATCAGCTGCAATGAATTCATGTCCCAGCTAGCCCCAGTGCCAGCCAGAAACATGAGCATGAGCTGCAATGGGTTTCTCCCGCGCCCCAAAGCTCGGCCAGCATCATGAGCATGGGCTGCAATGAGTCTTTCCCGAGCCGCATAGGGGAGCCATGTTGGCCCGGCTGTGGGGCCCCGGCAAATCCATTGCAGCTGATGCTCATGAGCATCAGGAGCAACAGTTGCAATGGGTTTTTGTCCCGAGCCCCCATGCCAGGCAGCATCAGCTGCAATGGGTTTTCCGGAACCCCAAAGCTGGGCCAGCATCATGAGCATCAGCTACAGCGGGGCTCTTGCCCTCACAACCATCTGCAACAAGGTGCCGTCATGGAAATCCCTCCTGGCTTTGGACTCTAATCCTCAATTATACTTCGCCGCTCCAGACGCCGAACTCCAAAACTCCTACCCCAGTCTTCTATCTCAGCTCAGCAATTCTTAGAACCAATCCGGGTATGGATCCTGCACAATTCCAAGATGTAGTCGCCACGAAGTCTTCATAAATACCTGCACAGCTGATCACAGCATAACCACTTCACAAACCCAGGCTGAAAACGCTAGACCCCAAAGCCTAAGTCCTAATCCATTGCCGGCCCCTGCTCCTTAAACCCACACCAACCGCCAACAAGAGTCTATTCCTGAAGTTGAGGCGCCCTGCAATTTGTTGAAATGCGCCTGGGCCAATGAAAGGGGCTCTGTGGCCTCGTCCTCCGTCTCTTCCTGCATTCTGACTGGGGTTAGGTTTCGGGTTCAGGCTAAAGCGGCTTAGTGTCATGGGCATTTATGTCTGCCTGGTGAAGTATGCTCTTGGAAGACCGAAACAGTCTACAAGGGGCCGGGGGGGAATCCGCCGCGGGCCAACTACCGGCCATAGCCGCTTCCGTTCTGTTCCACTGGCAAGCAAAAAAACCTGCATGATCCGGTAGTCTGCAATCCTTTTGCCAAGAAAGCCTGTAAAGGGGGAGCAAGGCAACAGGTACTGGGTTCCTGGGCACTGCACAAACTCAGCTTTTCTGACGCTGCTGCTGTTGTTGAAGCTCACGTTCAGCCAGGACCTCTCGTAGCCTGTCCCTGAGCTCGTCGTCGTCCATCCCTTCCAGCACGCTTTTGCAGAACCTGTATAGTGCCCTCAGAAAGCCTTTCAACAAACTGTAGTAGTGTTTCTTTCCGGGGGTTATGCGACTAAGTCTAGCACGAAGGACAGAAAAAACAAGCACAGTTATAGTCTGGTTTTGGTGTATGAGACCACAAAGAATTGTCTAAGCAGTCCCCAGGAACACCTCGCGCAGAACGTGTCCGTGGCAGGCTTCGGGTTGACAGTAGCAGGCCAAGCGCCGCCCCATGAGATGGTCCACGTAGCCTCGCATGTTCCCCACGTGCTGAGCCTCCATGACCTTAGTATGGGCTGAAGCTCGAGTTGGGAGATTGCGGTACATGCCAAAAGCAATAGGGTCCTTATCAATCAGGCAGGCCCCTGCACCCAGAACAAACAACTCGGAGCCACAATACAAAAGACCCTCTAGCTGACCACTGTTTGGAAATGGCATCCCTGCAATAGGACCCAAGTCACAAAAACCTTCGTAATTTGTGCAGATCCCCACCTTCCAAAAGAGCTCAATGACGTTGTCCCTGGTCCAATTGCCCTTGTCGTCCAATTCGAAGGAGGCTCGGAAAACTTCATGCATATCTTGAATCAACCTATACTGCCCGCAATACTTCACCAAAAGCGCAACATGTTCAAAAGGCTGTCAGCTAGCAACAAATATGCCCAGTGCGCAGATTTTACCGGGAACAGTGCGCATTAAGTACCCAAACCAGAAATTCTAAAGCAGGTTCCAGCTGCTGCCTGTGGTTCTGGAAAAGAGCCAGGCACTCTTTTGCTCTTGGCCAACTACCGCCTCCTTTCGCGCTGTCAGTGTTGGTGTAGAAAGTCTGATAACTCTCCTAGGCTTCATGTTGCCCAGAAAGAATTTCTCGGACAGGGGCAGCCTAGAGGATTTCAGACGCAAGGAATATACAGGAGTTATAACGAGGTTACAACATCTAGTTCAATACGTTGCCTTGCTGAATAACGCCAGATAGAAAAAAAAACATGGAAAATTAACAGACCACCTAAGGACCTGTGCAGACATTGAAGTCTGATGTTCCTCCTAGGTAGGATTTCGGGCTTTCCTGGGCCTGACCTCCACCGCCAAAATAAGAGAGTCTCAGGGTTCTGTCCGATGACGAAAGGGTTGCCGAACCCGCAGTCACGAATCTCCGGTCCAGCGTGCCGTCCGATGTATAGATGGAGCCGCCCCTCTGCATCCCCGTTACAGATGCGGTCTGGGCATCTGGATGCATTTTCAACCCACGCCACTTTGCTTTCATAATCGCCACCGAGGTTGCAGGACCGCTCCTTGAGCTCCCTGGGGCACCCCTTCATGTGTGACTGCTCGGTACCCAGGATGTTTGCAACTTGCGGCAACAATTGTGCGATCAACACCTCTCGGCCCATTCCAGCAAGATCGGATGCTGAGGTCAGAGGGCCAAGTTGACGGGACACCTGGCTGGGATGGTGCAGACGCTCCATTGCCACAGCCATCAGCATTCGCCTGAGCTTTTCAATGTATGTTTCTGCACCCACTCCTTCCGCCGGCATGAGAATTCGTTGATTGAAAAGTTCGATCAATGCTGCAGCCCTTTTGGGGACATCTGCATCCCCCTTGGAGGCAAGGTACAGCAGACGCTTGCCCCTCAGCTTTCGTACCTCAGCCACAATCTTGAGATTCAGAGACGCTGGATCTTCCGCGAGCACATCCCAGGCCTGCGACTGCAGAATGTCATGAAACTTCTTGCCCAACCCAGGAGCCGGGCTGCGTGCGCCCTTATGCCTTCCGATATAAACGGGGAGACGGGCGCCGGAACCTTCAAGTTGCCTCTCCAAAAGCTTTTCTAAGTCTGCTCTCCCGCCCACCACATCCAGAGCAGGCCGCAAACAGGTTTCCAGCCTCTCCCGCCCCAAAGCCTCAATCACAGCCCAATCGATTTCAGTCGGCTCGCCTTCAGAACTCAGCTCTTCTTCCACCAGCGGCGACGACCCAAAGATGCCCATGATCGCAGCGATTCCAGGAATATATATATATATATATATATATTCAGTATACTCAAGCCTGATTAACGAGCAACATGATCTCCAGCAACATGACTGCGTGCTCTTTAATCTTCACGCTTGTCCTTCAAGCAGAAGCTTGCAGAAAGGATCCTGCGAGCCGTACAGAAGGTTACTTGGCTAAGAGGGTTCCATGACCTGGAGTAACAACAACCACAGCACATGAACGAGCACCGAGTGCAAGGATCAAGATCATGCAGAGCGAATTCAAATGACCTCCTAGAGCCATGGCGAGACAGGCACCTTCAAGCTGCCACGAAACCCTCTGGAAGCACTGAAGTAAACTCCTGACACGGATGTAGTTAACCTTCGAATTATGCTTTCGCAAAATCGCTCTAGACTCCATATTCAAACCTTCCTGACTCAGTGAAAAAGTCACCCGAAGAAAGAACAAGAGGCACAGCCAAAGCATGAGGGAAACACAGACACAACGAGAAAGAGAGAGAGAGAGAGAGACAGAGAGAGAGAGAGAGAGAGAGAGCGACAGAGGACCACGCGTGCCTCCAAGCTGTTCTTTGCCAGCAAGCGGGTCGCGTCGCGCCCTGCCAGAGTGTGGTAGGCGCATCCTGGCAAGGTCTAGCGTCAAGGCTTGATACAGCTTTGCATATTGGACAACCCGAAGATTGATCTATATGGGCTTTTACGGGTTTGGGGAATGTAGGTATAGGGGACTTTCGCTGTGCTGGGATGAGGGCTTCGAGATTTGGGTCCGGGAACTCTGAATCTCACCAACCTCAAGCCAACAAAGTAAACTAGCACTTCAGCATCAGGAGTCCCCTTAGCCCCCATCTCCACTTACGGCAGCTTCAGAGACCTCACTAGACGGCAAAACTTTGCTCAGGAGCTTCTTGTCTGCCACGGTTTGCTAAATAAAGTCTTAAGGGCCACCTCGATTCAGAAATGCGTTAGAAGCCCCCGTATTCATTACAAGAACTCAAAATCGCTCAGATTTCGTTCTTGCTTAACTCTTGTTTGCTGCCACCCATGCTTTTAGGAGCAGAGTCTAGGAATTCGGACTTCGGACTTTGACATCATCCAGCCTCGCAATTCAGAAGCCGTGCGCATGTGCCTGAAACTCAAAAAGCCTATCAGTGTCTATGCCTGCCTGAGAAAAAAGAGAAAGAAAAAAAAAAACATCTCCCCCCCAAAAAGAAACTCCAGATCGTAGCATCCTTCCCGCAAGAGCTAAGACCTAGATTATGGAGTCTGAATTCACGGGCCTGGCGCGTAGAAGTGGGCGCCCTGGCGGATAGCAGGATTTGCAAAGCTTGACTTTTTCCTCTCGGATTTGGCAAGGTCACCAAAATCAAGAAGCAGCATGCCCAAATCTAGGAAGTTCTCCTGATCGACAGGGCAGCACACCAAGACTCCAGAGTGCTTCAAAAAGTTTTGAAATTGTTGAAAGCCATGAGTGCAAGTGGGAAAGGGCAGCTCAACAATGAACCAGCACAAGCCCAGAAAACCTAACATCAGCGTATGCTAAATGGCACGCTTAGCTACAGAAGCTCAGGTGGCTTCGGCTTCACGAGCTAAGGCCTCACTGTAGGCTTCAGAGCATACAAGCAATCTTGAGCTCAGTCCGATGTAGTAACTGGTCTGGATTGCATGGTGGTCTGTCATCCCGCCGCACTTAACCCCTGAAGCGGGCTGGACAATCTGTTAGCATCTAGCGCTTATACAGCTGAAGCTGGTCATTACATCTAAATGAGTGCAAAGCGATGATGTTTCTATACAGGATACCATGATGTTGCGAGCATGCGGGAACCATGGCTTTGGCACGCAAATCTCACAGTCTTGGGGGTGTTTGATGAGCTACCGTACCGCTTGGTGCTCGCAACATGAGACCTCCAGGGACAAAGCCTCGCGGGTCTTCTGGTAGGAAGGGCATGGAGATCAGGCGTCGAACGGCAGCGGTCGTTTTCACAAATCAAAGTGCAGGTTTGCAATGGCTTGAAATCAGCGCCTTTAGGCGTCGCCAGGTTCACGTCACGGCATGTGCATGACCGCCAGTTCAGGCGTAAAGCATTGAAACATCTTAATCATGAATATCCATGCAAAAATTTCTTGGCAATCAACTTGCTTTGTGCAAGCTTGCGGAGCAGATCCATCAAGGAGGCTCCTCGAGCTCGAGGTGAAATTCGCTCCACAGGGTTCACGGAAAGCTGCAAGCTGGATAATGTCCGCCTGTTCTGGAAGATGGTTCTCGCGCTCCTGTGTTGCCTCTGGGGCTTCATCATCACTGTCTTCGTCTTCGTTCTCATCTTCGTCCTCGTCGTCTTCCTCTCTGCGGCCCACCAATGCGGCAGCCTCCTTCTTGTGGTCGCTCTNNCTTCTTCTTCCGCTTCGTAGTGCTTTATCAGCTTCTCGCCGAAGCGGCACACCTTCGTGCCTGGCACGAGCGCGCATTTGACGGCGGCGAAGATCTTCTGCCGGGGGGCCAGCATGCGCACCCCGTGCTGGGACAGCCATTCGGGTGTCAGCGCTTCCAGTCCGCCAGCGGCTGCAAGCTCCTCTGCATGCTCAGCCACCAGCCCAGACAGGTTTCACGCCTCACCCACTCCCGGATTTTCTCTGCTGTCCAGGCCATTTAGCTCTGCAGGTGGCACTACTCAAGGGCAACTCATCGGCTTGAATGCTGAGGCAAAGTGACTAGACCTGTGGCAGTGCTAGTGCTCGCCTTCTGGCAAACCACCTACGCAGTTCTGCTTGAATGCGTCCGTTCAAGAGTCCTACAGAACAACCACTGAACTCATAGAGGGTCCGGCAGCAGACGAGTGCCCTGCATTTGCGGATGTTCCATCTTGAGGTGTTGAACATCACATGTGGCATGCAGTGTTGATCTCAGCTAGCAAGTTTGAGAGATCATCACCGCAACAAAACAAGTTTCACACAAGAAGCATGGGCGGATGGGGCGCTGAATTCTGAAAACGCCTCCCAAAACAGACCTGGAAGGAACTTTTTTGAAAAACGTCAACCTCCAAAACATGCAATCTAGCCTACAATTCATCTAGGCCAGAACTGTCCAAATCAATATGTCAGCAATCAGCAGCACGCGCACACACACACACACAGAGACACATGTCTTCTTGAAACAGGGGGGGGCTGCAACAAAGCCTGTCCCGCTGGCATGCCAGTCGTCTCCTCATCTGTTACCACCCAAATTCCCTTTGAGCAAGTCCCAGCGTACTCAAGGAAGACATCCAACAGGTCCCTCATCGACATCTTGAAACTGTGCCATCTTCCTGCGCAACTGCGCAAGCCTTTATAAAGCGTACGAAAGCTTCGATCTACCTACCTACGTAAACGCACGAGTGACCCAAGAAAGTAGTTTGTCCTGGTTCAGGCGAAACTCCATGTCGATACCTCCAACCCTGCACCCTATAGAACAAAAATAGGCAAGTAAACCTCAGGATTCTCGTAAGAGCCCCCCTTGCAGGGCCTTCCAAACATTGAAAACGAGCCCGGAGCAGGCAAGGAGAATTGGTCCATCCTGGATCACAGGGTTTGCAGTTTGGAGTTGCGGCTTCAGGGTCAGGGTGATTTAGGATTAAGGATTCAGAGTTGGGGGTTAAGGGGTCCAGGGTTGAGGGTTGAGAGTTCAGGGACATGGGTCTTCTCAAAACAAAATCCCTGCTGTAAAATCTCACTGGATGCAAACTTAGTTTGTTGTTGTTTGTTTGATGTTTTTGTATGTTGCCCTGTTTTTTTTTTTTAAGTCTCAGGCGAGAGATCGATTTTTCGCTGCAAATGATGAAAATGATGAACATGATGAAATGATGAAGAAATGGTGGAAATGATGAGAAAGTGGTGGAGATAATGAAAACTATACAAATTTATGAAAATGATGAAACATTATGTAAAATAATGAAGAATTGATGAAACATTACGAAAAATCTCAAACCTGACGAATTATGATGACACATGGTAAAGAGTTCATGAAACATAGTGAAAAGGATAAAAAAATGAGATATTACGAAAAAGTGATGAAACCTGCCTGAAAAAAGGTGAACAACTATGAAGCTTTGACAAATATGGTGAAATGTGCTGACATATGATGTAAATCATGAAAAATCGCGTAAAAATGATGAAACATGACGAGAAATTATGAAATATGATGAAATCTGATGAAAATTATGGAAACGATGAAACATGATGACAATCGTTGGAAGATTCTGGCAAGGCAGGGAAGCTGCTGAAAGGTGACGGAAACTGATGAAACACGATGCATATGACGATGAAAAACTGTCACAACATGATGAAAAATCATGAAAATTATGAAATGACCTGAAATGATGAACAGATGTCAAGCACGGATGGAATTGAAAAAAGGCGGGGGGTTGGGGGG
>CAJNIZ010018724.1:17692-89822 GCA_905231905.1 Symbiodinium pilosum
CCCATGCGCAAACAAAATGATCTGTATAACCATCCCTCATTGCAAATATGGTGATGAAATGATGCCTCTTTGCTACGGCAAGCCTGCAAGGCCTTCAAAAAGGCGGGGGGGAGGGGGGGGGGGGCGTAGCCCCCCCGCACTTCCAAACAACAAGGATAAAGATGATAAAGATGATGGAAACTACTGACAGGTGACAAAGACTATGAAAACCCATGAAGAGTATGGAAATTTTGCAGAAGGATGGAGAAGGATTAAAAAAATATGAAATCATATGAAAGTGATGAACAATCATGAAAGTGATTGAAAATTTTGCATATGATGAAAAATGTAGCAACTGCTGAAAGATCATGAAAAATGTTGAAGATGATGAAACATTATGACACATGATGGAAAACGGCAGGTACTAAGCAAAAAGGAAAAAAAGCAAGAAGCAACAAAAAAACATCGCAGATAGCAGCGATCGGGCTGCTGAGTGCAGTCAACGAGAAACAGGAAGCTAGAAGTAGAAAGCAATGAAGATCGCAGGCAGCAGGAAACAGGAAGCAACAAGCTGACAGCAAAAGTAAGAAGCATAAAAGAGAAAGCACAAAGCAGCCTGCAAGAAACAAGGAGCAACAGGCAGAAAGCAACAAGCAAAAAACAAAAGCAGAAGGCAACGAGCCAGAAACGAAAAGCAGAAAGCACCAAGCAGAAAGCAAGAAGCACAAAGCAAAAACAATAAGCAGAAACGCAATAAACAAAAAAGAGAAAATCCTTGAAAAATAGGCATCCCTTCTCACTTGATGTTGTCTTTAGTCTGAGGGCACCTAACAAGGGCCCGTCCATGATTGTTGAGAACATCTCATCTAGGGCAAGGTTCAGAACTTGATTTGAAGTCAGACCTACACCTTGTACTGCCCTGAACACCTAAACCCTAACCCGATACCCTGGAGCCTCGTCTCAGCTTTGTGTTCTGAGGGTTTCCGCTTCAGAGGCAAGACTGCAGTGATCTATGTCGGATTTCAAGTTGCATGCTGCACGGTTACTGTAGGGTTCTTGGTTGTAGGGTCAAGCTTCAGTGGTCAAGGGCACAGAATTGTAGGATCTGGGTTTGTGCACTGAACTAAAGGGTATAGGGTTTTTGGTTGTAGTGTTTCAGGTTTTGGGCAAGCCCTGATTATGAACTAGGCTTTCGGGAAAAAAACAGGTCTTGCCACCGCAGTGTGTTCGGCCATATGATTCCTGTAGGACATGTAGAACCTCAAGCTAGACCCCATCCAACCCAAAGAACCCTCAACCCTAAACTGTACTGGACAGAATAAACCCTGGACCTAACATCCCACGCCCTCGGACAGACCTGAAAACCTTCACGAAAGCCCGCGACCAGGCCTCGTCTGCTGAGCCGTCGTATCTGCGGAGCTCCTCTGCGGTCCAAGGAGCCTTCGCCCGTGGAAACTTAGGGGTTTGGAGGTTTATGGGCTTCTTCGGCAGCTTCATATTTGGGATTTAATTTGATCCCCAAACATCCCCCAAGGGAGGCTACTCTCCAACATACGTACCTAGAACCGCTGACAACTTCCCATGAAACTGCAGGCACCCTGAAATGAACTGCAGCAGGCCTTGCGTGGTGCCAAGTAAGCCTTTTTCCGCCGCTCCTCCAACCTGGCATTAGTAAAGGATGATAGTGGGCGATAGCACTCGTTTTCATATGTTTGGAGTCACCTTTGGAAAGCATCCGGCTGTCTGGGAAATTGTGGCCGCAACGCCCCGTAGTAAACTAGGGAATGGATTTGCAACAGCAATTCTGGACAACTCCTGTGGCTTTGCGACCTCCAGGAAGCTGACACGGCAGTCACCACACGTTGCTTGGGATTAAGGATGGCGGCTTGTTGCGTCAGAGCTGGAAAGCAAGGTGCAAGGCTTGCGATCGGAGCACGCTCGTGTGTGCTCAGGGAGCTTAGAGGCTTGCTAAGATCTCCACCAACCGATTCAGGGTAGTCTTCGGTACAGCGCCTGAGGGTCTCGGATCAAGCGGTTCGCAGCCTGTATTGCTGAAGACCGCACAACCCTTTGTGCAATGGCCCTGCAGGGAAGGGGGTTAAGGGGAGTTGTCAAAAAGCGCAAGGCATATCGCAAAGCTGCATGGACTCATTATCAAGGTGGTACCCCAGTCCTCCCTGCGGGACTTCACACAGACTTTGCAGCTGCGAATGGGAGTTGATCTTGCAGATCGCAAGGCTGAGATTCGTTTCTTGGCAGAGCTTTAAATAGAAATCTTGATGAGCAATCGCTGTGACAGCGGTATGTCTTTAGCAGCAGCATCACCAGGTGGACAGTACGGTTTGCTGGCGTGGGACATGGGAGCTGTTGGCTGGCATTAACGGCTGGTGGCATGATAGCCGTGCAAGGAAGACCTACGTTGAGCTGAAATGCTGGAGAATGCATTCCATGTGCCAGGGAAAGACAACTCAAAAAGGTGGGGAGGCTAAAGAGGCCATCCGAGTACATCAGTTGGTAAGTGTGTACCCTAAACATATATGGCGGCGTTTAATGTGAAAAGTCACGTATTCGGGTGCGTACCTTTTGGGTTGTCCTGCAGTCTGAGGTGTAAGGTGCCTCACTTGTCTGTAGTTGTCTGCGCGAGCTGTTGTTGCTAGTAGGAAGGATGTTGTGAAGCTTTCTTTTGGTAATGCTTGCTAGGAAGCTGTGCTGAAGCTGTTGGAAGCCGTAGGATTTTGCTAATGTAGGAGTGGTAGAATTTGAGTAGGAGAAGGTACCACTTTGCTGCTTGCGTGTTTCTGAAGTCCACAGACAGTTTTTGGCAGAGCTGACGTGTTTCGAGTTGGTAGGAAGTGTTTCCCGGCGTTTTGGAGAGCATGTTTCACGAGAGTGTTTTGCTTTGAGTTTTTGCTGCGCAGGTGTACTGCTTTGTCAGTCTTTTGTCCGGAGCTCTGAAAGATCTCATGAAGAGACTTGAGTACTCTTCAGGAGTACGAGCTGTCCCTCTACATGCTGCATTCAGACTGGAGATGCTTGCTGGGAGTTGTTCTGCCTCGAGCTGGCTTCCAGCCGGACTTTTGCTTTCGGACAGATGGGGATGGCCCCTTGGATACCCGTTTTTAAGATTGGTATTGGTATTGGTGAACATGCGCCCGTTGTGTGAAGGTTATTTCTGCATTAAGAGCCTGCAGTCGCGCATGATAGTCGCCTAGCAACATACTGCCGGCTTACCGTCTGCCAATGCTGAGTGATAACGCTGTTCTACTCCGCTACCTACAAAGATCCAGACTGCTTGCCTCCAGATTCTTAACGATCTCTATGGCCCCTAATTCCAAGTGTTCCATTTACAGTATCACGGGCAAAATATGGTAATGTGGAGTGCCCTACACATCCCCAGGCGGTCCTCGCCAGTCGTTTCCGTTCGAACTCCTCCTGAGACATGAGCAGGATCCAACAGGCCCTGTAGCCCTGAACACTAGCTTCCAGAGACGTCTTGAATCAAAACCCTCCAGCAACAGAAACAAGCCTTAAAGGCCATGAAATCCGGAACGTCCGAAGACTTGGCAAATATTCTCAAACTCCCATCATACCAACAACTTCTGAATAACCTCCTCGCTCTTGACACTCCTAGCCTTGCGCAAGGCCATTACGCAGCTTCAAACCTCTGTTTCCCCCTGCAGTGCCAACTGTGATCCCTCCACTCGCCTCTGTGCCTCTAGCCCCAAAACACACAACCCCAAAAAACTCCCACAAAGCCAGGAACCTTTACCACTCAAACTTAAAACCCCCCAGCGCTGAAGTGGTCCCGACTTACCTACGACAATGCAGAATCTTGGTTTTGGAACTTGTAGAACAAGAATTGTTCAGGAGGGCGCCACGCTAAACACTAAGAGCCCCAAACCATATGCCCCAATCAAGAAACCCTAACTTCTTTGATAGCCCCAAGATAAGAGATCCCACAAGCATCTCGCCGTGTATCCCCGTTTAGCCGCATTTGGCGGGACCTTCCAGAGTGCTTGGGGTATTCACGTACGCATCATTCTGAAAACCCCAAGATTAACTAAGGTGCAACTATGTACGGGGCGTCCTCCTCTTTGCTCGGACCTCCCCGACTCGTGGCAAAGGCTGCAGCGGCTGCCAGCGCCAGAGCCACGGGCAGCGCCTATCGTTGGTTAGGCTCTGGCTTTCGGGGTCTGGGACTTAGAGTGTAGGATTGAGGGTGTAGGCTTTGAGGAATATAGGTGTATTCCTTTTGGGGGGCTGGGCTGTCACGGTGAACCCCTGATGGCAAGCCTTATGTGCGGCAACAAGGGGAATGGCTGGGAACGTGGGAATTTGCGAGGATCCCTGAGCCTGAACCGTGCAGGGAGTGCTCTCACCCCGCGGCTCTTGTCCACTGCTTAGGGCTTAGGGTTCGAGTTTTGGGATTTAAGTTTTCGGGCTCATGGAAAGCGAGGTCAAGGGCTACGGCAGTTCATCATAAGCACAGGAAACATGGCAGACACTAGCTTAGCGCATTCCTGGTGGTGCTAGTGGCTGTGGAAGTAGTCGTGGCAAGAGTGGCGGGAACTGGCAGCGGCAGCATCAGCAGATAATTTGTCCGCATTTCATGGGCCCAAGCAGGAGGAACTCATATTTTAACCCTAGCTCCTCAACTCTTTCTTACCCTGATGCTTAAAACATCTGTATATCCCATGGACTCCCGAAAGGAACCTCGGATTGCAAAACTTCTGAGGACTATGGCATGCTCGAAACCGTGAACCCCAAATCATTAACGCCAAAACTTGGCCAACACTGACAACTGAGATCCTAAGCCCTCATCCCACAACATACACCCGAAAATTGAAACCCTACACCCAAGCAAAAACTAAGCTGCTCCGTGCTCACCTCCTCCCAGGCCCTTCGTGCCACAGCTGCCACAGCGCGCGGCCGTGCAAGGGGCGGACGGAGGCACCCAGCAGGGGAGCCTGTCATTTGGGGTCTAGGCTGTAGGGGTCCCGGTCTAGGATTCAGGCAGGGTCTATGTCAAGAATCAGTTGGGTGTCAGATGGGGGGTTTAAGGGGTTGAGGATGTAAGGTTGAGAGTTGAGGGTTTGGGGTTGAGGATTTAGGGTAGCACTGGACTGGTGCGGCACAAGAAGGTGGAGGTCTGGGATATGATGAATACGCTCTGCGTTCCAGAACTGCAGAGTTTCTCTGTAATCAAGCACAGCTCTAAGGCGTAAAGAAGCACGACCAGCAGAAACAGGGCAGCGTCATTGCAGGTGAAAGGGCGGTTTAGTACTTGGAGCCTCCGCCATCCTCCGCCCTCAGCCGAGAACCTTGCACCCCGAACACTGAACAAACAGCCCCGAACCCCAGACTGCCCATCCAATGCTACACCCTAGACCAGCAAACTTATAACCTGTATCGCAGAACCAACACATTTCCATCAAACAAACACTAGACTGATGTACAAGGAAAAAGTAGGGGTGGATGTCAGACATGCGGGTTCAGGCTTTAGGCTTTTCACAGAGGCGTCGCGATTCCGCGGAGGTGGTCGTCGACTAGGATGGCTTGATGTTTGATTGGTAGGATGCCTCCTGAGGTTTGGTTGATGGGGTGATGTGAATGGGATGTCATGGGTTGTTGTATCGAATGGAATGTCTGATGGCATGATGTGAGGTTTTCGTGACGTAAGCTCCGATGTGAGGTTTGCGTATGGCTTCCGTGAGTCGTGAGGTGGTGGCTCAAAAAGAACTGAATTAGCATGTTTTACGCAGGGCTGGCAGGAGCCGCCACTTCGTTTCAAAATTGCACTCCTGCGCCGCGATCGACAACCATCGCCGTGTTCGTGGCGCATCCTGACGTAGAAGCGTGCAGCACCAGGACAATTTTGCTCGTGATCGTCAACCCCTCAGTGTCTCCTGCGTATCGTGATTCCAGCGGAACATCCTCCGAGTTTTGCTTGGAATCATCAACCCTTTCAGTGTTTGCCTCAGACCCCCTACCCTAAATCCAGAAACTGGCGACCCTCCCTCAAGCCTCCCAAGACTTGACGACCCAGGCCGGCAAGCCCAATCGACGTCGGCACAGCTGCGATCATCGCAGCTGCACCAAAGTGAAAGGAAGTGCTTTTTTGTCAGAATTGCTGGTCAACGTGTAGGGACATTACTCTTCATAAATGACCATGTCCTTTGCACGGGTGCAGCCTGTAGCTGCCACGTGAATACTGTGACAGAAGGCTCCTGTGGCTTAGGTGAAGTGAGCTTCCCGGTTGGTGTCTTGTATGGACTACTCTCAGACGCTCCTGGCAGTTGAGATCAGCTGAGTAACTAGAACTGCGTATTTGAAGTTTGGTATACCAATGCTCTGAAAGGATTATGGCATGAGGAAGATGCCCAGCAGTGCATATTGGCTCAGGTGTCTACATTCAAGGTATTTCAAGGTGATGACCCGTGAGGCCAGTCCAGCGTCGCTGCTTCTTGCAAAGGATCGAGCATCGTCCATCCAAGCAAGGGGTGTGCGGGCATACGTCTGACATGGGTATTTCTCAACACGGGATAGCCCTGTGTTCAACTGGGGACCCTTGATTTTGAGAAAACCCATGTAGAGTGGATGCAGTACCCAAAACCATCAAAAACCCTTCTATAAGCAGCTTGGAAGAGGACAATTATTTCAGGCAAAAAGGCAGTACATCACGCAGAGCTGAGCGCTGTGAGTACTCAGCCACGCCCTTTTTCGCAGACGCACTGGCCGATCCAAGATCAACTGTCGTCAGAGGCACTCTTTTTCTTCTTCTCCTTCTTTTCTTTCCTTTGCAAGCATGTCATTCAGGCTAACTGTAACCGGAAGGAGACCACAGCACTTCTCATCTCGGATGCCCTCAGGATCCCGGAAAGGGAACGCGCATGTTTCACTCGTAAGGCTGGGAGGGTCATTCATCATCTCTCTCTCTCTCTCTTCCTCTCTAGCACAGACACCCGCCTCCTAGCCTTTGTCGAGGGCTCTCAGGTCCGAGTGCATTCCCCGAGTTAGGAGACTTCCTGCCAGCTGCAGCCAAGCAACTTGCCTTTCTTTTCCTTGCCTTTGTTCTCCTTGTTTTTGGAGTCCTGGCTGGCGGCCATGGCAATAAGGCATAGGACGGGATCGTAGACTTCCATTCTGGGGATCATCACGGGGGTTTCTCACAACTATGGGTTCCTTTTGCGCCTTGGTTTTGCATGGTCACGGGTTGAGACTTCGGGGATGTAGAAACCCAAGACACTATAAGCTGGGTGCATGATAGTTACACACCAGTCCTGGAGAGGTTGTCGCGTGGGGTCAGTACCGGCGGCTTTCTGCTGCACGGGTTGAACGGTTCAGGTGTTGGGGCTCAGCAATATGCGCGAGTCAAGGGCGCATTTTTTTGGTGTCCAGGTCAACAAAGTAGCCGAGAAGTTGCCGAGTCCTGAAAGCCTCCTGCCCAGCACTGATTACAAAACAGTAGCTGCTGCGGCTTCAGACTTCAGACAGCTTTCACAAAATCCACCTCAAATGTATATTCAGGATGCGGCAAAAGCTCTCTCTACCGTCCACAAATCTCTTGGGTGCCCGCATTTTGAAAAACCCTCCAAATAATCTCCTTCTGCTCTGACAGCTGCTTTAGCTGCTCGAGCTTCTTCCTGGGGTTGCAGAAGCCATGCTACACCGGGTCCAGGGCTCAGGGCTTGGGGGTTAAGAGCCCAGGGCCTACGATTCAGAGCCTTGGGCGTGGGATCATAAAGCATGTTAGGATTCCGAAGTTCATGGCTTCAGGGGCTGTGAATTGTGAGTCTAACAGTTCTGTGCTGAATCCAGAAAAAAAGACATGCTAATCAAATACCAGGCTCTTCTGCTTTTCAAGCTTCTTCTTGACCTTCTTTGCCTTCTTGGTCATCTGCGCTGAATCACCTAGACGGAGCTGGTACGATTCGACGCTTGAAATCTAGGAATGTAGCTTTTGCTTGCAGATCGCTATGTCAAGGAGCTGTTAATCCAAGCCGTTGGACTTCCTGAGCCCAAAAACAAAGGCAAACGCTGTAGGAGCCTAAAGTATGCTAACCTATAAGTCACAGAGAGTGTTCCAAAAGGGGTATTTCACTGAGTGATCATCCTTGCCTAAGCCACAATAGTTACTACTTGGCCAACACACAATCCTGTCCGTACTTATCCCCTGATATTGCTTGATCTCTCTGGCCGCGATCCCTCCAGCATGCCTGTGAGCCTGGCAACCCGAACCCCAAAACTAACATGGAACTGAATGTCGAAAGGAATACTAGTTACTAGTCCTTGTGGGGCCCTTTCGGGTTCCCTGTTGCGAGTAGGAACAAAATCTATGTAGGCCCCACGAATCACCTGCAACGACGGTGATTCTTGGGCTGTAGGGCGCAAGGTGCTGGCAAGGGGAACTTTTCCTATTATGTTACATGTCACAAAATTAAAAAAAACTGAGGAGATTTCTTGAAATAAGAATCCTTGTTGAGCAACTTGGGCTTAATACGGGGTCCCATGTTTTGTGGGACACGCCGTAGAATCTGAGTGGGGATACATTAGGGAAGGCCTCAAACGGTTGTCGTGGGTAGATTTGGGAAGCTCATTGAGGATACCCGTCCCACATCGCAGAGCTCCCCGATGTTGAACATCCACTCCGTCGACTCAGGGTTTCCAAAGCCCAGATCTCTGTCTCACAGACTTTGAAAAGACTCAGACGCTTCCCGCAACTAGGGTTTTTTTAAGGACCTAGCAATGCGAGAACAACTCCTATTTAGTCCAAACCCATTTGTCAACAACCGATCAGACCTATCATCCTTAAAGAAATCAGAAGGAGCGTCCTCGGGAACTGAGAAAAGGCAAGGATCCCCAAATACGGGACCTATCGTGCTGAGAACCTCCTAGACCCACAGCTCATCCCTCACAACCTCGGATATCGGCGGTGTAAGCCTGTGAAGGGACTCCTAAAAGAGGCACAACCACCTTAGGAAGCTCCCTATCTCTGAAATTAAACGCCATTACTTAAGCCCTCACCCAATGAGAGAAGTTTCCAAGAATGGCTGCTGAGCGACTTTCATCCGAGGATTCAACTTGCATTCTCTTCAGTGCTTCTTCCTTCTCCTGGGGTGTCCGTGACTTACCGGGAATCACGTGAAGTAGGTTTTATGATTAGTCCTTTACCTTATTGCCCCGCACCTTATGCAGTCAGGGCAACGAACCAGGGATTCGGTAAGGATCTGATGTTTTTCCCTCGGGCTCTGCGATAGTCACCCCTGTTGCGTGTGGCAAGATCCAAAGCAAAAGCTGAAAATGCGTCTAAGAGACCCACCTGAATCGGAAAGGGCCGACAGAACGCCTCCTCACTTGAAGCAACCCTACCACGCTCACAACCCTATGATTCTCTTTTGTCCAATAGGGCAGGGGGTACTCTGTCCATAACAGTTCTGAAGAACCTGTGTTACCATAATTCTTGGGGCCACATAAACCGCAAGTCCTACACCCTGCTGTAGTCTATTCTCAGGACTATGGCATCTGCAATCTCGCGTAGGAATTGCCCGCTACATTTCTGGCCACAGCAAAAAAAAGTACAGAAATCACAATACACACTACAAGACCCAAGCGCCAGACCCTAGGCCCTAGGCCCTAAACCTCAACCTTACCCCTTCACTCCAAGCCCTAAACCTCCAATCTGAATTCCAAAGTTCCCAAGCACGGAACTGAACCCTGACACCTGACCGCCTAAATCTTGAACCCAAGGCCTTTAAACCATAAACCCTTAGCCCTCCCTGGCCTCGGCTTCGTCCCTCCACTGAAAGTCCGAGCCAAAGCCGCCGCTGGCAGCGGTGATGGCGGCCGCGGCACCCTGCAGGAAGCAAAAAGGATGTACACTTTCATGTTTCCAATTTGGGTATAGAATATGGGGTTAGGGATTCTGGGTTCAGGATTTCAGGCTTGGGCCTTAGGATTCAGGAGTGGAACTTTGGTGGTTGGCTTTATGATCTTCTGTCTGGGCTTTGAATGTTTCGCAATGCCTCTTCTCAGATTGTACTGACTAAGATGTTGTGCATCAGTCCAGTGGCAGCCCTTGAGCTTTGAGTTCTGGGCCAGGGTCTAAGTTTGTTGCGTTGAGATTGCCCTTCCTATCTTGAGATTATCCTACGGTGCTCGAAAAGGGTAGGATGGTGCAGATGACGATTCTGACAGTATGAGGGCTGCAGGGATTTGTAGGAACCCATTGTGACTTGTAGTTCGGGGTTAAGGATCCTACGCATGGAACAAGACAGAAGATGTCTTGTCTGAAAGCACAGTAACATCTTTGTCATCCCTGCTCTCACATTCCTACGACGCATCTGCTTGACGAGATCCAAGCAAGGTCTCTGTTTCACGCTACGGAATCCATACTTGGTGGATGCGGCCTAGACGGCCCGAAGCTTCCACACCGCCCCCTAGCAGTGGTTCAACTCCCGCCTGGATGTGCTTCAGCTGCTGCTTGGGAAACACCTCATGCATGTTCCAAACTCACAAACTCGAACATGAAGGCTTCTCAACACAAACGTCGCCCGGACCCGGAACCATAAGATCGTTAGGGGACGCAAAGTCTTTGAGAAACTCCAAGATTCAGATGAGAACGGCCTTTGGAATTCAAGATTGGCGGGGACGCAGCAAACACCCAGGAGAATTTCAAACATCACCACATGGCTCTGCTTCTCATCCTCCAGGTGAAACCCGTGCCTGACATGTTCCTATACCATGATCACAGAGTTAGGTGCCCACAAAAACTGGATCGCCACCTAACTCAAACGTTGCAGAATCCTCAAAGATAGCTTGCAGGCCTTCATGTGAAGCAACTTACTCGAGTGAACTTTATAGGATGAGTCCGAGTGGCTCCAGCGTGAAAGTCAGAAAATAGTCCAAGCAAATCCCTACAACCCACGCAGCCTCTTTTTGCAGCAGTTGAACCCCAACTGCGACTGCCGTTCCTGATCCCAACCCCTTACCCCCACCCCACTAAACCAACCGACCCTCGGCGTTTGCGGCCAGCGCGGCCCAGCCGACGTCCGCAGGCACACGGCCGCGACCGTTGAAGGGATCCAGATCACGGCCGTCCTGGCAGACGACGGGGATGAGGGGGTGCTGGGGGTCAGGGTTCAGGGCTTGGGTTGGAACAAGTCAGCTACAGGGTTAAAGGATAACCGTCCGCAGAAGGAGACTACGATAAAAGTTGGGTGACGTTCGGCAATTTCTGACATGAGGTACTGTTGGGATCATGGGGTAACCGGCGGTGGCTTCTCAGATGTTTTTAGGGACTTCTCATTTTATGATTTATGTCAGGGTGCACATGAAAATGTACTGGTGCTAGAAATGCTCAGGAGAAGGGAGCATAAGGTGCCTGCTTGCAAATTGTTCGGAAGGTTTGTCTCAGGGCTTGCAGGTTGGGATTTGGGTTCCAGCTTCCGGCCGGGCTGCGGTGCTACTCCCGAAAGTGCGGCGCTTCTGTTCTTTCAGGACTTTATAGTTTGTAGCATGGATGGCTTCGCGAAGCCACTTGGCTGTCTTGGCTCCGTCTGGCAAAGAATGAAAACATCAACACACAAGCTAAAACACTGTCAGCAAACACGGCTTCAAGACACGACTTCCGATGCTATGGGACACTTCTTGAGAAGGTAGGGATCTCTGCCTTAACAACGTCTCCTGTCTCAATCCTCAGAGAGCTGATCCCGCAACTCTTGGAACATCAACAGCCCCACACAATTCTTTCAACAAGTCATGTGCTCATCGGATCCTAAGAAAGATGACGTTGGTGCTGTAATCACCTTGTAACCCCATGACACCTTAATATGTCTCATGTTCCCATAAACCCTATGCAGTGGAGGCTTCTCTGAGCAGCAGCTTAACACACACAGGCTCCTCTTGGTGGACAAACCTTTCAACGAGCAGGCAGATGGTTTAAGCGCGGTTTGGCGGGGTCTGCACTCCGGCATTTAAAGCCCAGAGAATCCCTTCCCCTTCCTCAGGTCTTAACCCAACTCCTGAAATGGTGCATCAGCATCATACCAAGTTGTTGTCATTTTGAACTTTCAAGGTTTTGTTCGATGGGTTTGGGCTTGGATTCGAGGTGAGGATACGCACCTATCCAATAAAGTCGGATGCTGCAGGCAAGAGCTTCATCAATAGAGAAAGAGGGACTGCAGGAAGTTGCTTTGCTCCCTTGCATTCTGAAGTTCCGGAAGGCATCCATGGGGAATTGCTCAATCATCCACTTGCCGAACGACAAACCTCAGACATCCCTTTGTGGCTGACTGCTGCTTGGAAGCCGCATATCAAGGGCATACTTGCCGCTGTCTTCCTTGCAAGCCAATGAATGCTCATGTGCTGGTCAAGCTCTGGAACTGAGGTTGGGCAGCTTGGCGTTTTATGATTTGAGGAAGTCATCTTGGATTTCCTGGCCTTGCTGCTATTTCTACAAGGAATCTTTGTGTCAAAGCTCTTCTAGACCAGGAGTTGTGCTAGCTGGCAAATTAGAACAGGTGGAGATCTGAATTGGAGCACGTACGGGTTCTGTTGTCCTCCTGATGGGACGAAAGTCGATGGCAACTACAAAAGCGTACTGCGCAATGAGCAACGCTGGAATAACCTACCCTACCAGAGAGTCCAAAAGCCCGCGAGTCAGGAGGATACCTTCAACTCTGATCAGGTTGCTCATGCAGTATGATGTGAGGAACATTCAGGCCCTGCGGCCTTTAACCTAAGCCCCCGAACCCTAAACATCTAAAACAATCCCAAGGAAGGTGTAGGAGTCAAGTGGCATCCACGTCCCGGACCTTGACCTGGCTTGACTCGACAATCCATCTAGTCTCTATATATTTAGCATGAGCTGCAGATGTGGGGATGTGGGGCGATAAGGGTATAGGATTTGGGGACTTCTGATGATGGTGGCAAGCTGGCTAGAAGTCAAGCTGTTAGGCTTGTCAAGTCATCCGCCGTAACACAAAGACTTGCGGTTTATAGTACCTTTGGAACTACTTTTATGCTGGGGCATCCTAGCTTTTTTGCCCAAGTGGTGTCCCTCCAGATAAGCTTGCCAGCTAGAGGAGCACGGTTGGGGCCATGCATGTTGGAGCCATGCAGGTGCCTAAACCATACTGGCTATACCCAAAACAAATGCATGTAAATGGCAGACGCATACTGCACGAACCCGATGAGCATCGGATGCATCCTTGTAACACACACCCTGACCTGGACTTGGAGTCTAGGGTTTGAGGGTTGGAGCTTATAGGGCTGACAGCAGTCAAGTTGCCCAGACTTTGTCACCTTCCCGGACGACAGAGTTCACCTAAGATCGAAGGCACACGTCTCAGATGAACACTAGAGGATAGATCAAGAGCCTGTGAAGAATCCTCCTTTGAGGAGATCAAAGGAACTAGGGATCTGCGGATCCTCAGTGTCGTGGGTTCCTCAAACCAGAAGACAACACAATGCGACTGCCTAAACACAAATGCTTGAACCAAGCTCCCCGCGACCGACATCCCAACACCTTCATCTTGAGCCCCAGCGGCCACTTCAAGTCTCTCCACGCCCGGTGGGGCCGGCAGACAACCGATGTGGAGGAAGCCATCCTTGTACTTCTCACCTTTGCCTCAAGGATGATTTTGAAAAGCAGGGTTCCTCTCTGACAAAAGTTAGGAAGGGTACTGCAATCAGTGGGCTCATAATCTTGAATGAAGTCAGATCTAGGGATTCGATTCTTGAGAAATTTCCAGGATGCTCTTGCAAAGCCATCTAAGAGTACTAGTCAACAGAGCTTTAGGGTGGAGGGTTGAAGGTTTTTGGCGTTTGGCTTGGGATTCAGGATGTAGTTTCCAGGCTTCGGAGCTTCGGTCGTGGGTTTGGCATTCTGAAGCGTGGGATGCAGGGAGCCCGGAACCGAAATGGAGAAAACATCTCGAAACTTGAATAGGAACTGGAAGCGTTTAACAGCTCTCGAGCCTTCCGAGGGTCAAGTGATTTGGGGCTTCAGGTTATGGGCTCAGCGTCAGGGCAAGTTTGCTGATGTTGACAAGCCGCCAAGCTGGACGAAAGCTCCGTACTCCTGGCGCATCAGGTACGAGCAGGATCACGTTCAGTCCCCTCAAATATTTCTTCTAATGGGCAAACTTCCGATGATGCAGGGAAGGAACTCTAGAAATGATCCCAAGGCACAAAATAGATCATGGCTCTACTTGCACCAGCCACTAGATGACCTCATGACAAACAGGACGATCGTGTGGGTCAAGTGTTGCAGGGAGCAAGGTTGGCATCATTTCTCAAAAAGGTGGCTTGGGCGTCCCTGCTGCGGCACAACGATAGGATCTGCTTTGTACAAAGCTTGGGTTGCAGTGAAGGGGTCGCCTGCATTCCTCCACATACATGCCGGGCTGCTGACACTTCCACGAAGACCTAATGTAAGGCGCTGATCAGCACTCTCTTCCTGAGGATTGCCTAATGGTAGATTCCTTTAAGAGCCCTACAAACCAACAAACACCCAAACCGAGCCATGTTGTGAGATCCGCCTGAGGGAGACTACGGATGAAGCTCCACAAACCTCTAGCTACCTGAACAAAGCCTTTCTTTCCATCCCGCCACTACTTCATGCAACATGGTTGCATGAGTATACGTCTACGTTGTCATAAGGGCGATGAGCTTTGGATGCAATAGAACCCCCCCACCTTTGTGCACACCACAATGCCGCGGTGGATGGAATTCTCGCGTGGGAGAGCCGTGCCTGGCACAATGATCTTTGGCTTCGGGTCACACTGCTGATGATCACCCACTTGGGGTGCCCAGAGCAGAGGGACCTTGTTTCGGGCCGCATGAACTAAACATCCGGACTTTTCGTCAGGCGGCACGTCCACGTTTTTGAGACCACACCAATCCCATGCAAAAAGGTTGCAGACCTGTAGAGCCCCTTCCACAGCTCAGTCCTGCCTGTGTTGGAACCCTAACACTTTTGAAAGCGCAGGCTCAAGCCCCCGGAATCCCGGCTTGTTTCCTCATGTTACTTCAAGAAAAATCATTCTACCAACATGGGCCGTCTGTAGGGATTGCAGCGCTCAACCTGAATTTCAGTAGTACAAGCTCCTGACATTTTGCAGCCCTTAGAAACTTGAACAGTATCCCAGGAACTTACGAAGGATTGTATGGAAACTTCGTCAAGTCTCCGGTTGTATGTATCATTCTCATAAGAATGGTGATGCCGATGACGACCCTCCAAGGTCGGCTGCCTAGATAACCTGAAAACTGTGCTGGTGTTTCCTAAATTCCAGCTCTTGCTTCTCTAGTGCCGCTCGAAGCTCAGCAGAAGCACAGTTACGAAATTACGTAATTATCTTGGCATCATACCGACACTGGTAGCAAACACTGTAGGAACTGTAATCACAGGAACAGCAATGTGGACAAAACGAACCTGATAATAATAACTACTCAAGACATGGATAGCCAGAAGATATTAGCACTAAGCAGTGAGCAGCACAAAGAGTGATGGTGTCACTGAAAGTAAACATGAAAAGTATCACGAATAATGATACATCCCAGCCATGACCAAGCTACAAGAGTTCAAAGTTAGCGCCCCAAAGAGGACAAAAACGCTAGTAACGATACAACGTTCATAACACGGTTCATGGAGGAGATCTTACGCCACTGATGGCCTTGAACTCATAGACTCTAATTCCTGGGATAGGGGGATAAAAGCTGCTTTTATCCTGCCTGTGGTCCGCTTTCTCGCAAGTCCGCTGCTCTTCCTTTGGCCAAAACTTGAAAGCTTCTAGGCCGGAAGAAGGGCGGGGTTGGGGTTCAGGGATTTAGAGGAAGGCTTCTCATTCGACGTTTAGGGCGAAGGTTATAGGTGGAAGGACTTGGGCCTTTCCGAGGCAGTTCAAGATGACTGTCGGCATGGGTCTTGCGAATCAATTTTCTTCCCCCCACTCCGCTCGTCCGCCTCCTCCTGCTGCCTGCCTCAACCCTTGTGCTGCCCGTCCCTCCTCCTACCTTTCCTTCACTAACCCAAACTCATAAATCAATTTCACAACATAATCTACCAGCGTTTTAGGCAAAAAGGCAATTGTGAAATACGGATACCAAAACCCTACATTGGACATTATCATGTAGTGTCAGTTCTCAGAACATCTGGAACTTGTCTGCAGACGAGGCAGCTGGAACTGCGATCCATCACCGTAGTCGCGGTAGGAGCCGGCCTGCCAATCCATTCCAACGCCCTGAACCGTAAATACTGCAATGTTGGCTGACAGACGGGAGGACTGATATTTTGTTGAAAGACTACTTCTTTACGGGTATTGGCCCAATGCAGACCCTTTCCACATGCTCCACATAGATCCGGGAGGCAACTTGAGATCTCTAAAGAGACAAAGAGTTCAAGGTGCTGGGTGTATTCTCGGTACTACCCGATTGTCTTCTTGCCAACCAACAGCACATGCCCACTGTGGCCTTCTGGTTGTGGCCAGTGTCTGGCTTCGAGATCCGAAATTGGCCGGCCACGAACCCGATCATGGGGTCTATGTACAGAGGCAGGCAAGCATGGGGATCTGACACCAGTCCTGGATTGAATTTGCTATAGAATCAACAGGTAAGGAGACATGGGCTGCAGGGCGGGCTGCTCAGTGGAGAAGACTAAGCTGGCTACAGCATGCCTTGCAGGACTGCACACCGTCTGCGCTCGTGGCACACTGCCATGGAGGTATCATACCATCTAGGGCTACCAGCTCGAAGGAGGATCTTGCTTCCTCGAGGCGCAGCGGCTGCCCTCTGCTCATGAGCCAACGCAACATTTCTTGGATATCATCTTGGCATTGCTGCACAGGCGTGGAAGGTTCTAAACACTTACTTTCAGCAAGCTGTTAAAGTGAAGGAGGTACCAGAGAACCTGAGGGAGCTAGGTGTTTACGGCTCTTGAACAAATTCCCCTGTAAGAGCCTTGTAAAAACTTGCAGCCATCCACCTGCAAGTGCCAGCCTGCAGTCTTGCCTCCTCGCTACAGCCACAATATCAAAACGCAAGCTGACAACCTGACCGAAAAATATAGTACATTGGCCAAATAGCACTGTCCCTATTGAGGGATCTGAAGGAGATTTCCCTGAGTACGGCCTTACACCCAGTGAAAATCAAGGCATCCTGATGGGGGGGATTTGATGGTTGGGGATTAGGGGTTGGGGGATTTGGCTTGTACCAGCCTAACATGGTTATGGAGTCCCCTTAGTTTGAGGTCTTTGTAGGCCTTTCTGTTGACTCCTACATCTTCGCTATTTGTTATGTTTCTTTGCGGGATCGAGGAACCGACTGTGACCTGTATCCACAGAACTTAGATGAGGTGGGCTTCTATACAAGGAGGTGCAATTGTTTCTTCACCCTAAATTCTGTAGATACATGTATATGCTCACAAATAAAATTGTACACAGAGGTATTTGTATACATATAGGCTAAACCTAAATCCCTCAAACTCCTAAACTCTCAACCCCCTCAAAAACTAACCTCAAACACCCAACCTTCAACCCAGAAACCAAACGCCAAATTACATCTCCACTTTTCGGCACACTTTTGCTCTTGCCAGCAGCTTTAACCTCGGAGGCACAGCAACTCCAAAAATTCAAAAGTCAATAATAATGTAGGGGCCTGAATGCTGAGAAACGGCTTGGGGCTTTCATTGTTGAATCAAACTACAAAGTATGTAATACACATATATATATACTGGCTACAAGGGGATAATAGTACCCATCAGTCAAGCTTTAACACTATCAACCATTCTGTTCTGTTTGTGATATGATCATCGCTTGTATTAGGAATCTTAATGCCCGACTTGTCACAGTTCTCTTTTCCTTCTTGTACCTCCCTGTGGGGAGTGTACGAATCCTTCAGGCAAGACAAAACTGTTTCCTGAAGGTTTCGCGTCGCATTGTGCAAAGATAGAGTTACTGTGTTTCCGTCGAACCTTCAGATCAATCTGCAATTCTGAAAAAAAATCATATCTTGCCGTCCTATTCACTATGCTTTGGGAAATGTTGGATGCCTACTGCTTGGCTTCGCGAGCTTGTGACAGCCCAAAACTCCAACAGCCTTCTCCTCCCGCCAGGTGCAATACTCCCTTCTTGTCTTCAGACGAGTTGCAAGATATGTCAATGTCTCATGCACTCTTTCACTCAACCAAGCTCTTGTTCGAGAGAGCCCAGTTTAAGCAAACTTGATATGGGCCGTGTCCAGAGCAGATTTGCCCCCTTCATGTACAGCGCTTCCCTTCCAAGGCACCTAGCAAAGGGGGCAATCTATCAAAATCGGAACAAACCGGACCATCAAAGCTAGCGATTCTCCTGCAATCTGTCCAACGAAAAGGAAGAGCTGTGAAAACAACGCCACCGAAGCATGAAACACTGAAACACACATCCTGTCCGAAAACCTCTTCTTGTTCTCACTTGCACCCAGAACGGTCCCGTACCCTTGAGAACTCTTGCTGTCGTATGCATATGGCCCGAAACGCTTGGAGTGCAGCGCGTCAAACAACACCTGCTGCCACCGAGGCATGTGAAACGCAAACTAATACCTCCACAACGAGCATCTGCCAAAATGCTGAGAGTTTTGAGTGGCTGGTTGCAGCATTCAGGGGCGAGGCGTAATGTTTTAGTGGGAGACGACTGCTGGTGACTCTCAGCTCAACAGCGTTGAAGGGTCTTCGACGGTGAGAGTGAGTTGTGCAGCTTTGTGACATTTACCTGCCCTGAGTCGCGGGTTGTTCAGGCTTTGTGTTGCCCATGCGGGTTCACGGCCAACAGGAGACAGAACTTCTTTTCCAAGCCGCCAGCTATAGCAAACAATGAAACCCACCCAGAGATTCCGCAGCCCTGAGGTTCTAAACTTCAGAGCTTACCTGGAAAGCCGGTAGCTCATGGGTGCAGTCCATTTCGCCCATATTTCTTACTACTGCGCCAAGACTTGATCATCATTCCGGGTAGGTTTCTCCGGGAAAACCTTAATCAAACGCTGACCTTCAAATCGCCCTCCCTCAATTCTTGCAGGGTCGGGTCTCTGGGCTCCCTGAACTCGAAGCCTTCTTTGGCACTCCACAGATCTTGGCCGCCAGGGCTATGGCCCGGCCTTGGGTTTGGGCGGTCTCAGGGTTAGGGCAAAGACTTTCGGGGATCTTCGGATTCAAGACAGAGGACGCAGCCCCAGGATAAGAGCAACAGGATTACCGTTCTTGAATCTGGGCCTACACCTCAAAACCTCAACATTTGATCTTTGTACACCTCGCATAAGACTTATCAAACATATTCCCTTTCGATGCAGCAAGATCAAGATGGGAAACCTTTTTTGATTGGCTCGGAACGGGGCCCTAGCTGAGCTTCTCCTTCTTCAATCAATTTGGAGCGCGACCATTGCAAGGTTTGGTGAACCCTCAAGTGATAGCCAGAAGTTCAACCCTAGATCCTAAGCCCTTTTCAGGCGCGGGCTGGTCGGAATCTCCGTGTTCAGCAGCCGCACAACCTGCCAAAAGACTTCGCCGAGATCCATCCAAAGCCACGCCCTTAAGGGCTCCCATTGTAGTTGTCTCCTTCTTGAAAGGCCGTCTGCCGCGCTACAAAGATCGCTCAAGCTTCGGGGATAATGACCCGTGACGTAAAACTGCTGCGGTATTGAAGGATAACACGTGGCAAATCCTAAACCCTAAGCGTGAAGATGTAACCCTGAAACCTCAGCCATCAAGCCCAAATCCAACTCCTGGAAACCACAAGCTGTCACAAGCAGTTGCGGCCTCCTTGGCCTCAGGCACTGAAGACTCCGATTCTGTTGGGCGCGCGGCCACGGGCTCGAGCATCAGAACAAATTCGCCACGCCTGGGTTTAGACTTTACGGACTGGAGGAGCCTGAAGGTTAGGGGCTCAGGATTTGGGTGCTTGGTGGTTGGTTTGTTGTTTTGAGGGATTGGAGGTCAAGGGGTTTCAGAGGTTTCAAATTCAGGGGCTCCCAAGGTTCAGAGGATTGGGCGCGTCGGGTTACTTGCCAAACAAATATGAATTTCTTTCCGGAAGTGTCCTATATGGGGTCTCATCTTGTAGGGTTTATCCCTAAGCTTGGGCGAAGTCATGTTGGCCACCATAAGCCGAAAATCTTGAGCAGAACCTTCACCCGAAACAAACTAGGGGATCCAATCTCAAGGAGGCGCCTGCAAATTTGAGAAACTCCACTAAAAAGGAGTGGGGCACATACTAATTGAACGATATGTCTGAACATACCAACCGAGACAAAGAGGCTGATTGTCCGGGTTCTCCCGGACCTCGGCCAACACCTCCTCAGCATTGCCTGCGTTGCCAGGGCTTTAGGGCTTGGGGTGCAGGGTTTGGAGTTGATTTGAAATGCGGCTGTTGGGTTCAGGGTGTTGGAATCAAGGGTTCAGCGCAAATTGTGTTGCTGGGTTGACGGTGTGAAAACAAAGTTCAAGTGCTGCCGCCGCCCACTGAAATTGAAAATGATCCAAACTCTGCTCTATGCATTAGAACACCTGCATCAAGATCTGGTCATGAAGACTTGATCGAAACCTGAATTGGCAACCAGAGATGCAGTAAGGAAATCTAACAATGGTTTATGAAGACACGTCGGGGAGTCCTTCAACGTGTTTCGCAGCAGCATCCTTCACTATCATCTACAGCGCGGCTGCCCGCTAGTTCAACATCTGCTGCTGTTGCCGTGGCAAGTATTTCGGTGATCATTCTTGTTTCCAACCGCGTGCCACGAAAACTTGCGCACTGTTCCCTACCGATACTTCTCCATCCCTAAAGCTAAATTTGTTAAACCCAACCCTCCACCAGAAACTCACAGGAACTTCTGTTGACTCTGTCGTCGCTTCAAGAGTTCTTTGGAGGAGTCCCTAGAAGAAGCCCTCTTAGATCTCGATTACAGACAGATTTACATAAACATATTGTACGTTCCAGGGTTTAGCGTTTCCAGGGCGTAGCTTCCATGTTCCCACAGAAAGTTCCAAGGCTGACGGTTCATCTGGCAGATTAGAGCAGACACAGACTATGCAGATTCAAATGGAGATCCAGCATCACGAGCAGACTAAACCCCAAGCCCCAAAGCGTGCACCACGCCACAACAAAAAACTGAAGCCACGAGCATGTTTAGGCTTAGCTCATGCCCACGACCACAAAAGATAGTCTTTCTGGAATGAGTTCAGATTTCTTCACACAACACCCAGTGCGGGCGAGTATGGCCATTTCCAAACTTCGGAAGCCCCCGCACATACTAATGCCAGCATGCGGTAATCCTAATTTTGGTCGTCCCAGTTTTCGGAAAACGTTCAACTGAACGCCAAGCTCGAAGTGGCCTGACAGCAGGGTCTCGTGCCGCTTCGTAAGCTCCCGCGCAAGCACCACAGTCCTCCGCAAGCGGGGCAAGCAGCTCTGGTGTCATTGTCAACCAGGCTCCCCCACATACTCCTGCAGAAACCCGTAAAAACTCATGGCTCGCTTGGAAGCGCCACGATCATGAGCATGTGCTATACACGTTCCTACAACGACTTTCCATTAGTGTAAGTTATAGTGACCTTGTCAAGACTTGAAGGCTTAGGGCCTGAGGTTCAGATTAAGGGCCGGAACTCACGGAAGCTTGATACGGGCTCCACGTTGTTTTCTCAGGGTCTCAACCCGGATTGCCTGGTCGACTCATCAGCGTCCGCTAGGAGCTCTACCAACAGCTCGAGAGTGCTCCTTGGATCTCCGAGGTAGGTGCAAGATCCACAGATTGCTAGCGACGAGTCACACAGACTATACTAGAGGTTTTTCCTGCCTAATGACTAATGGGTATCTGATAAGGTCAAGTTTGCTCTTTCCACACCTTGTACACACGGGTACGGGCAAAACATGCAAAAACCGCAGCAGCTTTTCGTATGCCTTATACAAAACACAAGGGGCTTGCTACCGGGGCGCTTTGTATTCAGCATACTCAAAAATCCACCGACTTTTGGAAATCCTTCATAAAAAACATCTCCACATTGCTTCCTAAACTTCTTGAACCGCCCTTAAGATGTTAGCCTGAATCTTCCTTACACCAGCACTCGTGGCTGTCACTTCTAGGATCCCATCATATACCCCCAAAGTCAAGGAATGCAAATCCCAAGGCAGGGGCAGCTCGTGAACTTTAGACGCAACGATGTCCCAAAGACAACTGGGGGTGAATCGATTAGGGAAGCCGTGGCCCTGAACAAAGTTGTGCTTATTTCTGCAAACCGTGCATCGCGCTTGGTGCGCCTATACTCCTAAGGGCAATTTTGCTGGGGGCACATAGTGGAATCCCACCCGATCAAAAGGGGTAGAGCTTTGAAAGACTTTGTAATTGTAGAGGAAGTGACGGGACCGCTTGAGTGATGTCTACAGCCAGTGTAGGGGCACAGTCGGCTGCAATGGCCCAACAACAGGACTCAAGACTGTCAAGCTCACTGTCCCTTAAGTTTACAAAGCTGTCAGTCTGTAAGGGTGTTTTTCAGGTTCCATGCCTGTTTGGCGGAGTTCTGCCCTGGAACTTTTAAGACATCTCACAAACAAGACGCACAATTCGATGCGGCGCTTCAAAGACGACCAGCGTAGCAGGCGCGCCACTACTGGCCTAGCAGCTACAGTTTCAGGGGTGCCCGATGTTGTTCAGGGCCCCTGCTGGCCTCCCCTTGAACTTTCCAAAGCTGACGGTGTAGACATGGCCTGCATGTTTTGTCGCAGTGCCCACATGGATCTTCTGGAGACTTGATAGAAGTGTATCTGGGGTTGAGTAAGGTCTCATATACAGGCGTTCGGATTTTGGATCCAGGCCTTCATCTTTGGCTTGGGCTTGGCATTCAAAACCATCTCAGCCAGCCAAAATCTCAGTTCCATCCAAAGACGGCCACCCAAGCTTGTACTGAAAACCTTCAGGCACCTTGACTGCATCCAGTCCACTGTGATACCCCATGAAAAGTCATCTTGCAGGCGTTTACTGTAAGCCTACTCCGGCCGTAGAGCTCTACCAGTCTTGAAGACCTAGCGAAGATTGCAAACAGAATCCAGACCCTCAATTATCCCTTCCTTTTAGAACTATCACGATGCCTGGCGCATGAGCTGCTGAAGCTGACTCCTCCCACAGCGTCGGATAAAGGGTTTAAAGGTTGAGGGCGAGGGCGCGGCCTCAAGATTTCATCATAGGCATTAGACAGCTTTCGGCATTAGACTTTCGAAGTTTCGGGTGGTCCCCCGAGCTTCAGTTTTACGCTGTGTGGGGGAGGGCTTTGAATGTCTGAGGGAGGCTCGACTTTGCCGTCAATACTGCTTTTGGAGTTCCTGGCTACGATATGGTCTTGACAAGTACTGAAGCAGGAACGATCAGAGTGTTTTGTTTCCATTGTCCATCCTTAAGCGAGACAAGAAGATCACAGGCATACCCGGCCTGCATGTGCAGGGCTCCTACATCACTGTAGGATCCCATGTTGAACATAAATGTCATGCAATGCCCTGGAATGATCCCGCAATATACCCTGAAAGGCATCCCCATCATGAGGCCTTCACAAAAGACCGCGTTCCATTTAGGCATGAGGTCTAAGCCCCAATCCGTTCTTAGTGCTGCACTCCCAAGCCAACCCCTCATGTGGCCAACCAAACAAGGACCCGCGGTTTTAAGGCACTCGCAACTTCTCTTACTTCTTTCTTTTCAGAGAATAGGCTGCGCACCTCCGAGCCGTGGGCTTCGCTGGCAGGAAGCCGCCGAAGAGGTAGCCTTGTCTGTGAAGGTACACGCACGGCTTAGAATTCAGGACGTTAAAGCCAAACTCATTATAGGCCTGTTTCGAGACGGACCGAGCCCTTCCCATACCCTCCTCAAACACCAGAGTTGTTGGATTGTTTCGATGATGCACGGAACGGATGTGATTTTTCGATTAGGCGCACGCGGGAAAATACCATCATTGACTTTATTGCAATTTGCCCAGATTTGAAGCCCAAGTTTGAGGACTGAAGTAAGGCCCTTGGAGCTTTGGGTCGAGGTCTTGATCTGGGCATGCAGGTTCAGGTGCCGAGCTCAGGGCGTCACATCTATCTCTACTCAGGCTCGCTTCAAATAGCTCCCCTCACACCCACACGGCCTAGGCCGTTCCCACCCTTACTAGGGTGGTCAGACGCTGAAGATACACGTTCAACTTTAGACCCTCAGGGTAACACAATGCGGGGTGTCTATGAGGAGCGGACGGATAAAGCCTCTCGGGGAAGCACACAGCTCAGCTCAGCTTACAATGTACGCCGAATTCCTCTTGATTGGAATACCTTAATCCCAACTGCAGAGTCCCCTGCACAGCACACTGTATTGTACTTGATCATCTTTTGGTGCTAATTGCAGGGAGTCTCTTCACAGCGGGTGGAGGTGTTGAGAGCTCCCAGTTTCTTAACAACATCATGCGAGGGTCGTTTGCCGCAGGATGTGCCACCCACCGACCACTGGAAGCGGCGTGGCACCTTCTGCAATCAGCCGTGCCTCAATACCTAAACCCTGAACCCCTTGACCCTAGAACCTTCCCTGGATCTCTGAAACCTTGCTAAGGCCTCCTTCCTTTTAGCCCAGGGAGCAGCTAGCCGGCAGGCCCGAGACGCTCAAGGCGCAGGCGGCTGCGCTGGCACCCGGCACCGGGCGCACAGGGATGCCGCCTGCTATCCATGGCATGTACGGTCCCAACTTGAGGGAGCAAGGTTTCGGAATGAGGTCCGCAATTTGGATTTGAGATTGTCAGGCTTTAGGATTTGGGGCTTCGCTCAGAAAAAGTGCTTATGGTTTCATGAGCGCTGAAAATTGGGATTCAAGCGGAACTCTGCAGGGGTTGTGCAGGAATTCTGTAGGAAGGTTGCGTTTGGGAAAACATCTTTGTTCAACCAATAAGTCCTGTTGCTTACACGCATGGTAGAAGTCCATGTTAGCCGACCCTAGAACATGTCAATTTGTGAAAGATCCCATCTGGGATTGAGCAAGTCCTAGGGGGTGCAGCAATCGGGGGTACCTGGCTGGTGGTGCTGCGGGTGATGAGCTTGATTCACATTGAACGCAACCAGATCCTTGAAGCATCATGCGTTCCCTGTATTGCTACTAGGAACTGCAAAAGGACCGCGACATCACATTGGCCTAGTTCACGGCGCAAAGTGCGGAGAACCGCGAATCCAGGGTCCTGGTCGGGCCATGCATGCTCGGACCCCGTGCCGCTTGCGTGTATTTCACAATTCAACCAAGCGAATGCGAGCTGCGGCTTGCCCATCTTGCAAGTTCCGTAGAGCACAAAGAAGCGCACACGACAGCAAGACGCAGGTTCTTCTCACGTTTCGCAAGAGATGCTCATGCTTGCCAGAGAACTTAACATCAAACCCACAACTTATCTAGAAAGAGTCTAAGTTACCTAAACGATAGGGGCTACCAGTGCGGCCTATCTTGGAATCCAGGCTCCCCAAGAACTCCAACAGCCAATTTGGGCTTCCAAGTTTGTTCAAAATGCAACTGCTCTTGCCGCGGTCCGCTAGCGAGGGGGTCCCGGCATCGGAGACCAGAGCAAGCGCCCTGGGCCAGGGGAGCTTGAAATGGCCATGTCCCCTAAGGACCAATGCAGGGTCGGATCGGATCTTCGACGACGAAACCCTGGGCCTTTCCGAATGCCTCAGCCCTTGGTCTCCTGAGATGTAATGTGATGTAAGTTTTCTAACATATTAAGCTACCCCATAATCCCTTTCCAACCAGTCCATAACCCCTGCCCAACCTCTACACAACCTCAATAGAGCTAATCAACAAGCACATGAATTTGCCTGCATAACCATGGTGTGACCAGCACCCCACTCAACTCGACCTCTAAGCCATTCGTCTTAATGCTCCCGCATCCGCACCGGTCCCCTGGACGCCGAATTTTGCAACAGCCTGAACTTTGCAACCTACGCAACCCTGTATGATTGTACGATGCCCAGCCCCTACTGAGGCACAGCGTCAACTTCAAAATCAAAATCCAATGCTCCCTACAACCCCAACTAATGGGATCCTGATCTCCAGGATGCTCAGAACAAGACACATGTGCTTGAGAAATCCCACGGCTTGATTTGCGGCCTGGGTTTAAGCTCAGCACATAACTCTGAAGCTACCCTTGTCATTTCTTGCGAAAACTTTCAACTCCACCCTGAACCCTAATGCTGATCCTTCAACTGAACCCTGATAGCCGTACACACTACATCCTGAACCTCAGGTCCTACAGGTTCTACACCCTCAACCACACATCCTGAACTTCAAACTTTGAACTCGTTTGACTTGGCACTACACCCTGAACCCAAAGCCCCAGCCCACAAGATCCTAAACCCCAAACTCGTTCTTTAGGTTTCTGCCAAGCCCAGGTGCTGCTCCTCGCCCAGTCGCCGGATAATCTCTTGTCCTGCCTTCTCCTTGCACAGGAGATAGGTTTAGGGTTTAGCGGCCAATTGGGCTTCAAGGTTCCAGCTTTAGCCTGAGACTTAGGCATACACCAATCTGGGAGATTCTTGGTTACTTGTCCCAAAAATGTGGGGCAACCAACAGAAGGACCCGCATTAGAATAGGAACCGGAATATGAAGAGCCCTGCAATGGCATGAAGGCCTCGTTGAAGGCATGGCAGGGAAAAAGCGGCCTTGCCAGGAGCAGGATGTCAGTAATTGTGCTTTGGGCTTACAGTCTATAAGCTGGAATTTCAGATGGTCTCAGGTTTGAGGCGCTCTCCTTCTTCCTGGGACCAGATTGCTCAAAAGAAGCTTTCATAAAAGGCTTGTTTCGCCTGGGGCTGCTTCCCAAGCAAAGCACTTGATGTAAACTGAACGGTCTGAACTCCAGAATCTCAACCATCTAGTCCTGAATTCCCTGATCCTCAAAAAATCCCCACTCAGGGCCAGAAACAGCACCTCATCATGTCATGCCTGACTGTGGACCGCCATCCTGACCCTGATGATTTCAGCTCTTGACGGCCTCAAGAGATACCGAAATTTCTGTCTTGGGATCTGAGCTTTGTACATCATCAAAATCTTAGCCAGGGAAGCCTGTCCTCAGATCTGCAGACTCCTAAGGAAAACCCAGGCTCAGGCTAGGCTTCGAGGAGCGAGGAACACCCCTACACGAACAAAGTGCAAGAATTTTAGCAGATCCATACTGAATCTGGGGCCAGGCCTTCGGAGTCTGATAGAGCCCTTCAGACCCTGAGCCGTGTAGGTGTGCCACGAAGCCCTCCCTCGATTCCAAAAAGGATCTACAGAACTTGCCCCACGCAACCGAGTCTGATCTCAGAATTCACATTCAACCGGAAAGGAGCCCACTTGGTGAAAGATAGACACGCACACTTAGAACAAAGATTAGCGTAGACCCTGTTTACAACAAAACAAAATTCTCCTGGATAGTTTTTCCATGCGGAGACGCCTGCCCTCGATGCCCAGGCGCCGCAGCAATGCGTCTGTGGTCCTTGCACAAAAGGAAGCAAGCATAGCAGGAAGCACCATGCAATCTAGAATAGGAAGTAGAAGGGACCGTTGGTTATAAGCTGGTTATGACTTGAATGCTTTCCCACCAAGGTCGCAGGAACACATCTCGCACCCCAGCAAAAACTCCAAGCGTTGAGGGCCAGGGGAAACCTCGGCAATATGAGTGCTTTGGACAAGAGCTCCTACGTGCGATCGAAATATTGATGGTACATGGCTTTAGGATGCAAGGCTTAGAGCATGATTGGAGGGTGCAGTGGGCGTGTTTGATCTGGCTACTAAGCATCCTTTATCATGTTGAGGCCTACGAAAGCTCCCAATTTAGAACAAGACTGTGACGCTCCAAATCCCCGTTTACCTTTCTTTTAGCAGTGCACACTCGAAGGCCTTTAGATTTCAACTGCTGTCTTACCACAGACTGAGGTTTCAGGCCTGAAGGGCACTTTTGAACGAAGATGTCTTCAGAATTAGGAGAGCTCGCCGGCTACAGTCCCAAAACGGGAGGTATACAATATACGCTATATATTGTTATAGAAGTAATTTGACGGAAGCATGTTCCTTGCTCTTCAGGCAAACTGTTGTCTGCAGTGAGACATGTAGGGTTGCACATGATCAGTATGATAGTTTCCAAAGAGAGGGTTTCAGGGCTTAGGGGGCTTAGGGTCTAGAGTTCAGTGTGGCAATGCTTGGCCCAAGAGAGGGCCCTCAACAGGATCCGGTGAAGACTCCCTGAGGAGCTCAGCATTTTGTTCACATGAGGCTCATACAAGGTCACAAGGTCTCTTTGAACTATGGCTCCCCCTCAGGTTGCCTTGCGCCGAGCTTTTCAACTCCTTGTTCTTTCTCAGAACTGCAAAAACGCTATGACTGACGTGTCTCTTCCTTTGCACGCTTCCTCTATTGTCATCTCCTTTTCTGGGCTAAACGTTTCCTTGACAGAAGCTTATAGACTGTTGCTCGTAGTTGTGTAAGTTGCCAACCCTTAATCCTCTGAGCCTTGAAGCTTCCCTCCAACACCTCTGACTCTCCTGGTATCTTCTGCGAAGATGGCATCCACCTTTCCAATTCAAGTGCTCGATTAAAAACAAACCCCTCTGTTTGGCAGAAGTGGTTCCAAAAGCAGCCTTTCATGAGAAGCCCTGATAAACGGTCGGCCAGTGCTTCTAAGAGAAGAAAGTGCGCTAATTTTCGCGCATGTAACAACACCCGTCAGAAAAGGCTTTAAGAAAGAACTCCGGTTAGGAATCTCAGGTGTCATCTTGTCGACGAGGCGAAAGCATTGTGAATACAGGAGGGATTCAGCTGTGTAGAAATCCCCCATGCACACGGCACGATCTAGTCAACTAGATTTTTGGCACAGCCTGTTCCCACACACGTATGATTCCTGAGGCCTCCACCCTGCATTTTCCCAAGCATCTAAAAGTTGAAATGATTTCCTCAAGCTCTCCAGCCCCGGGCAGCGCAGACCCTCAGCCTCACGGAGGATGCGCAGAGCGCGCAGGGTAATGTCGCCAAGGTTTCCAATGGGCCTTAGCTCGATGTTGTTCAGGGATGCTATGGGTGTGTTAGGGATGATACGTCGAGCTGTAGGGTGGTGGTTGCTCGACTTGAGCGCCCCCCTTCCAGATTCCTTGAGAAAGCTATTTGGGGGCTAGAAGCAGAAACAATCTTGCACCGCTTGAATGAAAACTACTTGGGGCTGTGTACATGGTTCCACAGGTCGGAACACGCCAACAAAACCCAGTGTTGCTACCTTTTCAATTGCGTTACATTCATCTTTATAACAAGGAGTTCCAAAATGCCACCAATAGTTTTTCAAAATTCAAGCAAGACTGCCAAAGCAGGCGACCTCACGCGTCCCCACAAAACTCCTAGCCATACAAACACAGTCCCTTTTATCCAGCCCGGAAAACATGAGTGCAAGGCTTCGAAGGCACCGCTAACTCTAAACTTATGACCCTTTTTGAGCTCTGGACAGGACGGCTACACGACATACCCAGAGCACAACCCCCAGGCCAAACCCAAAACTCTGAATAAGGAAGCCTCAGTCACAAGCCCCTCAAATCCTGAATCCAGATTCCCTGGATCCCGTGAAACGTAGAAAAACAAAAGAGACCTCCAGACACTGCACGGTCATCCTGAACTAGAAGGCAGCAAAATGCAGCAAAAAACTCATAGTTCCATACCTCCCAGATTTTCTACTAAAAAGGGTGCGCAAGGCACACGGACACGACATAGAGAGCGGGCCGCTCCACTGGCTCCGGATCCTCTGTCTCTTGCAAAGTTTTAGGGTTCAGGAAGGAGTCTTTGTCTGGGAAAGGGATGATGGGCAGGATATCGCAGAAGATGTCTAAACAGGAGATAGAGATCGGCCCCAATCAATGGTCTCATCCTTCGAGTAACTTTGGTCTGGGACACACAACCGCATGGAAATCCACCCTCCAGGAGTCCCTGCAAATAGGAGTTTCTCGTTGTAGGTCGCATGTAAGGAATGTATAGAAGGATAATAAAGGGGCCGCCCCTTCGGGCAAAAGGAGGACACTCGCTTTACCTCCAGTTTAATTGCGGTCCAAACAGGCACCTTACAAGAGAGATAACAAGATTCTACTGAAAAGCCACAATGGCGCGATTCCAGGTTTGAGGTCTGGGCTATTCAAAATTCTGGGAGGCCCAACATCTCAACCCGGCTTGACAAGATTTAAGTCAAGGCATATTATGCGGTTCAGGGGTTAGGGGCTCCAGGTAAACATCCTGAACAGCGCAGCTTAGGCGCTTGGTTTTTTCAAGACCTATGCTGTTTTGCGCAACGGTGCCCAACAAGCACGGGAGAGGCCTCAAAGGTTATCTCAGCTGCTGCCGCGTCAAACCTCCGCGTTTAGGTCTTGGAGCTTGGGGTCGAGTACGAAACAGGCTACATTGCCCAAACATGATACGCGGAATACTCTGGGTTTGGCATGTGGCCTCATGCATTCCTTAGGCTATGCTGAATGGTCGTGTTGAGGCCATGCTGACACATGCAGCTGATGCTAGAAAAGGCACAACCAAGCCATGTACGGGACATTCGGGAGTCCTATGCAGAGTACTTTCCAACAACTACTTGCACACCACCACTACCATACCTGTTGCCTGTGAAAGTGTTTAACTTGAGTTCTAATGAGAACTGAAACAGGATATCATCTCAAGCCCGTTGAGCCCGCTTAAACTCTACAATTTGGTATTGACCGACCGAGCGACCGATCTGCACTAACCGACCGATTGCTAAGCAAGAACCCAGCCCTTTAAATAAACCCAGGGCTAGGAGGAAACAATCACGGGGCACAGCTGTTGCTTGTGGACCCTCTGAGTTCATCTTGTGGCTTCAGCTTTGGGCCATGTTCGGCTTAGGCGACCGATGGACAACCTCTGGAGCGCAGATCTCTTTGTAGAGCGGGTCTGCCGGGGAGGCGGAGAAGTCTGCGAGTCGCACCTGAATCGTAAGCCTTCGCCCCAGAAAACCTATACGCAATGGGCTTATGCTATTCCTTCTCAGGCAGTGGATCTTCATGAAGGACAGTGGCGTTCTTGCGGCCACTTTTTGGCTTCCATGTTGATTTAAGGGCCCTCCCCCTCTCTCTCACAAAATTTAATCCCTAAACCTGACCTTGAATCCAAACTGTAAGCCCTAGATCCTAGATCCTAAATCTTAAATAACCTGAAGCCCTACACTCCTTAATCCCCCACCCTCATCTGCCCTGGAATTCTGAAGCGCCTAAGCTCCTCCCAGTCGTCACCTGCCATGCGTTCTCGACATGATTTGGGTTTTCCTGAGAATTCCGTGGTTTCGTTAAATTTCTTATGGAACATATTACACTGAGCCTTCTCCGAAATCCAAAGTGTTGCATGGAGAGTTTGGATGCACGAATGGGTTGTTTACGCGAAATTGTATGAAACCTTTTTAGCCTTTTTTGATGGCTCCTAGACATGAGCATCCTACTATTTGGGGATATAAATTCAGCGGCCATTTGAGTTTGAGAAATACTCACTAGCTGCCCGCTGCCCGCTCACAAAGAGACGCTGGGTTCTCGCAGATGCTACAGGGATTTTGGAAACGATCACAAATTGGGAACCTATAAGGATGGTAGTTTAGCACTGCGCACAGAACTCCCCGATCTCGAAAAAAAACACTCTTACACGGGCAGCTTGCTCAAGGCATAGGGCAGTGCGGGCCGCTGCTTTCCATGACTTGAGTGGGTTTGGGGATGTATATGCAGTTGAGCGAACATTGGGCATATGCCATAAAGACGCAACACCAATCTAGCATTGAGCCTTCTTGCTTCCAAGGACCTGACAAACAAAAAGTTGCTAGTGATTAATGAGGAGTAGTAGTAGTAGTAGTAGTAGCAGTAGCAGTAGCAGGAGCAGCAGCAGCAGCAGCAGCAGCAGCTGCAGTAGCAGTAGCAGTGGCAATAGCAAGAGCAGTAGTAGCAGTGGTAGTGGTAGTGGTAGTGGTAGTGGTCGTGGTCGTGGTCGTGGTNNGGTGGTGGCGGCGGCGGCGGTAGTAGTAGAGGTAGTAGTAGTAGTAGTAGTAGTAGTAGTAGTAGTAATAGTAGTCATAATAGTAATAGTAGTAATAGTAGTCATAGTAGCACTAGTTCTAGTAGTAGGAGGAGGAGGAGGAAGCATAGAGTGTACATTGACTCATTGCACGTCCTCTTCGCATACTGACGGTTGTCTGGTGGTTAGTCAAGAATCGTTTTTGGGCTATTCGTAGCAACAACTCTCACCGTGGTCTCATGCGCACCAGATGGCTGCGATGGAATGGAACAGTAGGAGGAGGCACAGCCGCGTCAGAGTGTCGGTGATTTTTCAGGTTCGCACGCACATCCATTCATGCCCAAAGGATAATGAGGTCCATATTCGAGTGCATTCGATAACCAGAGCACCCATGCCCAGAGGATGTTCGAATGCATTAGATAGCCAGAGCACCCATGCACAAAGCATAATAACGCCCATGTTTGAGTGCTTTCAATAACCAGAGATTCTACGCCCAAAGGATAATATAGTCCATGCTCGAGTGCATTAGATTAGATAGCCAGAGATTCCATGCCCATACAATAGTAACTTCCATGTTCCAGCGCATGCGATAGCCAGAGCATCCATGCTCAAAAGATAAAACGTCCATGCTCGAGCGCATTGGACAACCAAAGCATCTATGCATTCAGTGCCTTTGCGGCTACGCTTCTCTTGAAAACGCAACACATGCCTTGGCGCCAGCATTCAAGCAGAGTTGCAGCAAGTGGATGCAAACCATTCTCTCAAAGGCTTCTTTGACTAAGCCCTTGTCGCAGTCTAGCAGCTCCACGCGCACAAATCTCCGCTGTGTGTCTGCTGCGATCGCTCTCTGGAAACACGTAGAAGGATCGCCTAATCGTATTCCCGGTATCCCCCAAGGCGGGCCTTGCACGGACCATGATGCGGCGGGGCCTACTAGTAGTGACCGTTGTTGTGGTCGTAGTAGCAGTAGCAGTAGCAGTAGCAGTAGCAGTAGCAGTCGCAGTCGCAGTCGCAGTAGCAGTAGCACAGCAACAGCATTTGTAGTAGCAGCAACAGTAGGTAGTGCGAACAGCAACAACAGCAGCAGCAGCAGCAGCAGCCATGTCAATGATGAATGACTGCGCCTGCACTCGTACAACGAACCAGAGAGCGGTGCATTTAGGATTTGGGCGTTTGGCAAAAAGATTCAGAATGCTGGGGCATAGCTCCATGCCTGCTTGGGAAACCCTGTGGATTTTTCACCGTTCACGCAAAAGCCGCAAAAGCTACAAGAAAGGATGCCCTTGGGGCGAACAGCAGCTGAGGACTAGGAGCAGATCTATAACATCAAGTAGGTCACCTCCTGCTCTTTCAATATGGGAAGCACGCGAAGATAGATGATCCTCTGTCCCAAGTAGGAACGAGACCCCACCTATCAAGAATGACTGCCAACCACAACATCGAACCTCCTGGCCCTTAATCCTGAGCTGCCATGTTCAAGTTCACTAAAATGGATATGCTGATCTCTGCAATAAGTGCGGAGGCTGCGGAACTTTTTGCTGCGGAGCTTCTAAGCCAGAAGTGCATGTGCCATTGGGGGCTGCCCGAAAATGCTCCCGATGGCATCCTTAAGACGGCGTATCGATCTCGCTGTGATCTCAATATGTCTCGGGTCGTAGAGTACCCCTCTGTTTTGAGAAGCCCCACGACCTGGGGTGTACCCTGAGTGATGCCAAGTGATCATCAGCGGAATTCCCATGATCACTGAATGAGCTGTACATGAAACGGCGCTTGTAGTGCAAAGCAGCCATCCTGCCAACTTAGACGATCTCCGCACGGGATAGACCGAAACACTCCTACCAGCGGCTACAGCACCCTTGCTACACATAAGGAAGAATTCAGGGCCAGCTGGTGCCAATTTCATCAACCCAACCCAAAACCCTGGCTCCAGCCAATCTCGCAGTCTCCTGCACCCAGCTGATGCTGGAAGAAAACCCGGGAAGAAATGCGACCAACTCAGTACCGCGCACACGGTCAGAGTGGAAACATCATCATGTGGATACGTCCCGGGCAGACGACGCTTACAGTTGCTAGCAGGAAGAGCAACAAGAATTAAAATGGAAAGGGCAATAACAATCACAGTGCAAACTGAGATACCAATGCCCCGTCAGAAAATCCACGGCAAAACATACACCAACCAATTGTCCTGTTCTTGAGAAACCCACCACGCTCAGCAAGAACTCCCAGCATCGCTTACATGGATGTGCGCAATCGACCCTTGCACTTGGGACAGGTCCTTCTGCAAGTCCCACTCAATATGATGTCCCAGATAGAAAATCCAACATCATGCTCTCGTCGTGTCCTGACCTAGGTACTGCATTACGAAAAAGAAAAGCAAAAAAAAGGATGATGAAAAGAAAACAAAAATGCTTTTTCTGTGACTCCACAAGCTTAACCTGCGAAAACAACTGCTCACAAATCCTGAAAACCCAGAATCTGCACGCAAGGAGGGGTTATACTCCGGGGGTACAGGGATTGGTGTGGACTCTAGTGACATGATAAATGAGTATAGGTATCATGCACTAAGGAAGGATCTGGATCTTCATCCGTGCTGCAACTGTAGCACGACTCGGGTTCCAGCCCCACATGAAAGCTATCAGGATCCTCTGACCAAGATCTCAACGACAGAAAGTAAACAGTTCTGCGCCGTTTGCCAAAAATGTTGCGATTTGCAGGTCCTACTTTGAATGGATCCTTGCAATAAGGAACCCTTTGCCTTTGCACACCTGGGGGTAGATCGAGGTCCTGTCCCAGCTACCGCCCACAAACGAATCAATTGAATTGCACGGGCCTAAGACTTTTTAAGGCTAATGATTCAGCTATCTAACAGGATTGCTACATGTACTTTGGGGGTTGGAATGGTTTTCCCCCTTGTAGGGAACCAAACTATCATCAAATATGCCCCATTGCGAGTTCCTCCAGACCATGAAGTATGGGGTTTGGATTGTGTATGGTTTCTCGTAGATCCATTGGCAGGGACCCTGATTTGGAGAGACTGCTTTAGCCAGCGCCTGACCCATGGCTTTTCTTGGGTCTCGCAGCACGCATGCAAAACACAGCTGAGGCGCTCCTCGAAGAGAAATTCTGAAATCACCTTGAAGCAGCTTGGCCAATTGATTACAAGCCGCAGGACAGGAATCAACCTTTCAAAACACCTTAGGCGCGTACAGATATGTGCTTCTGCGCCAAAACTCCCCAACAAAAAGTTGCTCCTCAGCCTAAGGCTTCCGCATGCTATCGCACGAAAACAATGCACGCTGCGGTGGCACCGCCCGGCACAAACAGCCCAAACACTCAGAAGGATCTGAAATTCTTTAGAATGTAATCGGAGCCCATAGTCGACTTCAGAAATCACTACCGAATCTGGGCATCCGTCTCTGGATCCCTTCAGAGTTCTGGGTGATAAAAACATTGAAACACCTGCCGCTATAGGTCCGTTCAACATGCTCATTCTGCACTCCAAGGCGCTCGAGCCTAAGCCATGAACCCTGACCGCCTATAATCAGACTGGATGTTGGGCCAAGATACCTGTTGATGACTGGCTAGGGTTCAGGGTTTGGGGTCGGTCCATGGCTTCGGATCCAACATCTAGGGCTCAGGGCTCAAGACCTCTCCGCTCTCGTCACAGAATAAAATGAGTGAGTAATTTTGTGAGTGAACGAAGGAAACTAGCAGAAAGGAAGGTAGCACCAGAAAATGAGAATATAGTAATGCAATGTCAAGATAGGGCTGACAGATGTAATATAGGAAAATGATCACTTATCCAAATAAGAAACAAGGCTTAAACAGATGAAACCATGAAATCTACTGGACGTCTTATTTATAACACAGAATTTGAGATTGAAAGACTTTTCACATAGTAGAGAGGATGAAGATGGAAGATGATAGAAGCAAACAGGATGATGAATCCTGCATCTTTGTTTGGTACATCGCTTTACATGGCATACTCGCATAAGAAATACCACTCAGGAATACCCGCTGGCTCCCTGAAGTACACATGTTAACATGCTGTATTTCAACCATGTTCCGAGCGTGCCTTGGTTGTACAGTGCACAGATTGATACCGTGACCTCTACTGCAAAGGGATTGGCTACCAACTCGACAAGAGATTAAAGGGCAGCTCTCAAAATGGATTCCCCCGCATACCCGCAAGTAAAGTAACTTTCACGAAAGATCTCCCAACACCGACTCGAACTTTTGAGAAATGCCCCGATTCCCTGCCTCTCATATTCCAAACTCACCAGGGTAGTCTACTCGTAGGTGTGTTTAGTCCTTGGGGGCTGTCTTCCGTGCAGATGGGATTGGAACGTGAGAGGCAGGGTACTGGCTGCTCTACTGGCCACTGTGCTTCTGGGCCCTTTTGAGCCCAGCACCAGCCCCTGGAGCTGTGGTCAAAACACCTTGCCTGCACTCTCGCTTGAGGAAAAGAATCTCCATATACTCCACCCCTGGAGACGGCTCTTGGCCTCCACCACTGGTGGTTGGGATTCTGTCCTCAGGACAAAACCGCAAAGTCAGGAAGCTGTGGCTCTCATTACTGCCGCTTTTTGCCTCCTTGTAACAGCTACGGCCGGATTTTGCTGTTTTTTGACAGCTACTTCCGGCTGTTCGGGGAAAGCGATTGAGTCGAAGAACTCGATGCGCCGTACTTCAACCAGCGTCTGGAACAACGCGGGATGCCTGCGTTTTTGCTGCATGTAGAAACCTGCCTAATTCTTGATGCTGAGAACAGACGCCCAGTGCTTACAACATCACGATGTTTAGACGTTTATGGAAGTGTAGACAGCTGCAGGGGATCAGGCACTTGGAGGAAATTGAGCGCACAGGCGATTTCTAGCTGGCGCGCGTTTTTCAGAGAAAAGAACACGTGCAATGATTTTCAAGTTCAGAAGCAGACTTGATAGTCGAGGCTGGCGTAGCACCACATGGCATAGCCTGAAACGTGTTCTTGGCCAGGCTTCTCTTGAACAGAAGAAAAAGGGGTATCAGAAAGTGCTGCGCGTGCGAGTCCAAATGGCGTTGGGGCAGCATCTGAAAGCATACCGACCTGCTGACAATGCTGGCTAGAGCAGTGGACTTGCATGTCCCGTGCATGTGCAACCTCAGGCCTGTGGTCTCTTGCACTTGCTTGCTTTTTGGAAAAACGACACGCAGAATTCTCGAACGGAACGTCATTTGAAGCACTGCAAAGTTCCCCTCCAGGAACAATAATTGCATGGGAACCCTATGTTCTCAGAAATGAGCATTGTTATGGTTTGGGCATGGATGTTTTAGTAAATGGATGCAGTCGAACATGAACGTTATTCTGCGTTGCGCATGGATGCTCTGGAAACCGACTGCACTCGAATATGAACGTTATCCTAGTTTGGGCTTAAATGCTTTGGTAATCGGATGCTTCCGAACATGAATGTCCACCGTTCCAGAACAGAGTCTGGGCGTGTATTCTCCGCAGGACGAAACATATACGATAGGGCGCTTAAGTACCTAGAAACAGTCTGTCCAACCTAAAAATTCTGACAAAGGGGGCCCCTAGACTAGCTTGACGAATCGTAATGTGTATTCCTTTTTGCGCGTAGGAAACCAGAAACGTTTTCAAAAAAGGTATTCAACAACAGCCCGGGCGCCTCTGAATTTTTTTGAGACACTGATTGAGCTTCTTGACATGCGAGGCTTGTGTCTCTCGATCCGGCGGCAGCACGGGTCCCTCAGGCACCACCTGGGCTTTCTCCGGACTAGCAACTCCAACCCTCCACTTCCATATACTTCCTTCATAAACAGGTCACCCCAAAAAACACTATGGCACACACGTCTTTTTGAGATGACCCCACCTTGGGTTTCTTCGCGTGGAAAGAGGAGGCGTGCCTGGGCTTGGATGCTTGCACGCAGCTCCCACCGCAGCCCATCTTGTGACAAAGTCAGGGAGGGATGCGCTATGTACATCAAGTTCGAGCCACGGCTACACCTGCGTAAGCCCAGGAACAGGCCAAGACAACGTGGATCTCAGTGAGCATGCTGTCTGAATCCCGTCGGGCTCATCAAAGTTGACTATTTGAGCGTAGCCTTCATTCTTCGGGAATGCTAGTTCTCTCATCTCTGGATGGACTTGTTGTCTGCACATGTCGAAATCAGACGCGGCCAACCACGCTTTGGAGTCTTAGTCAAGTACGTGCTGGAACTCCGGCCAGATATGTACTGTAGAAGCCTGTATATAAAGAGTCATTGCTAAAAATGTTACCAAAAAACGCTTCAGGGTCCTCAAAACCCTACAGTACTACGCCTGGGTTACTGGACTTGCCGCTCAAGTGTGAAGGCATGCCATCTCACGAAATCCTTGTTTTTTTGTTTGGCGAAGGGATTTCAAGTAGAACAGTTCCGATACCACAGGACTTGTAGCCGTCAAAATGCTGGGTTGTCAACATTGAATGCAAATTGCGGCAGTACTGCTACGAACCGACAGCTAAGAGCATTGATCCAGGAACCCTGCATGTGGGAACATCAAATTTCCCAAACTAACAAAATCAGCCATTTAGTGCTTTCCAAGCCGGTGGCTGATTTATGGCCTGGGCATACATCTAGTTCCTTCCCAGGCGATATTTAGCAAGACCGATTTGCCTCGACACGGCTACGTGACTTTAAGAACTCATTACAGACATCTTAAGTATAAGGCCTTCATAGCTACGTGCAAGCAAGCTTATCAAAAGACTGCCATGCACCCGCTTCTCCCGCCTTCCTCCTCCATGAATCCGTCGCCCAAGGAGCCTCACAGTTTGGGCGTTTTATCTAGTAGCGATGGTCCTAGTTTGGGCCTTAGGGCTCATGGTTCAGGACTAGAAGCTTTTTTTTCTACACGCTAACTATGGGTCAAGATCAGTGCCAGCATGAACTAAGACTAAACCTAAACCTTGTACGTTTAACCATGACCCGTAAGCCATTCCCCCCCAAGTGCGATGTGACTCTAGGACCCTAGGATTCTAAGCTAAGCCTTTTGGGGCATGCTCGCCTCAAACGCAACAGACGTACAACATTCATTCGCAAGTTGCAACTGTAGCTCAGATCGCCGCCGCAACGAGGAACCACCAAAAACAAACATCGTTTGTGTAAGGTGCAACACTTGCGCAGATCATGCGTGTTCACGCTGAACGCAGCATCAAATGCAAAATTCGCTCACACCAGGCAATACAGCTGCACAAATCACGAGAAGCTGGCTCGCAATCTTCCGAAACGGGGCTTTTCAGCCTTTTCAAGCAACTGGCTTTCAGAGATCAGGAAACAATGAGCCTCCATGACCACCTTACGCCTTGAAGTTCCAGAGCTTCACCAACTGCCACTGAAGTCTCTGCGATCCTTTTGCTTTACATGAACGAACACTCACCTTTCAGGAAACCATGAAGCGTATGGAAACTTGCGCCCACGGGGGGACGAAAGCTTAGAAACAGGGCGCAAACTGGCGCATGCATTTTTTCCATGAAGCAGCGGAGCGCGACCGGCCCAAGAACGGCTTCCAACACAGCCTCCAAGGCCCCAGATACTGCACCCCCAAACCGCATCAGAACAGACCCCTCGTAATGCCTAGTTTCGGGGCCCACACCTCCCCCGTGGGGTCTGGCCCACGAAACACAGCAAAGTTTAACCATTGTTGGTGGCTTTCCCTCCCCCACACCCCTCAGTACAGATCAGCAAAGCTAGACCCAGACGAAAGCTCAGAGAAGCCTTCGTAAAAAAATGTAGATCATGGCTTTAGTGTGCAGAAGAATTTGTGGAGATGGTCGCGACAACTCGCTTTAGTGGAGACCTGCAACTGTAAGAAGGGCCCTCCTCCAGGGTGATATCCAATGGTGGCCACTGGGTTTGCAGTTCTGTGGTGCTACTGTACCAAAGCACTCCTTGTTGAGGACACGTCTTGATGTCAAATGAGAGCGCTGATAGTCGAAAGCCTTTGATGCTGCCTGAGAGTTGTTCCCTTCACCCAAGGAAAAACAGGTTGCATGCCCTGTCACCTCTCCCTAAACCTTATAAACTCACCACCCTGAACCCTACACCCCAACCTGTTGAGCCCCGCAACCTTATAAGAAGTCCACAAGCAACTCTACTCTCGCTACATGGCGCTCCATTTGCCTCCTCCGCCAGTGCTGCCGCCTGGGCTTCCACGAGCCGCTTCCGCAGCCTCGCCTTTAGTGTTGAGGGTGCGAGGTTGCTGCTTGGGAGTTGTTAACGGTGCTTTGTTTAGTTGTTAAAGCTCTAAGGCTCAGGCGGGCGGACACGGCGATCGTCAGAGTGCTTCTTTAGATCCGATTGCTCCCCCCGACAGAACCTTTTAAAAGATCGCATCCCGATGATAAGGCATTTGAGATGAGCAACTGCAAAACACACTGAGGCTGTTTTGAATTCCTTTGAAGCACAGCACTGCCTTCAGCAGTACGGACATATGCACCCTTTTGGACATATTTGAAGACTCCCTGACCCTGAAACAAAGAAACACCTCTGGAGGTCCTGCACAAGGATCCAGATGCTTGGGCGGCAGATCTGTGGGAGCTATGCAGGGTGATGTCGAGACATGATGGATTAGACAGGTACAATGTTTGTGTCTCGCGCTTAGGGTTACGGGAGCTTCAAAAAAGGCTGGTGGGGACGCGGAAATGTCGATTCTACCGCATGGGTACACCTTCTGATCCATCTCTGCTGAAACTTTCGGAAACCACCTCCAGCACATATGTGGAGTGGCACATGGCTTCAGACATTGCTCTTTCTTTCATCCCCCCACTTTGCAGGTCCTGAAACAAAGTGATAGAGGGTGCGCTTTGACATCGTCTAAGATCTCAGCAATTTTGCAACAAGCCCATCAAATAGGCATCAAGACTTTTCAGAGAGAGAGAGTCCCCGGATCAAAAACCCAAACCCTGCGGACCGAAACCAAAATCGAACCCTAATCTCCAAAACTTTCATGATATGAACCCGAAACCTTAAACTCGCATATAATGTTTTCCTTGCTCTGCGAGTAACGTTCCTTGAGCTTCTTCCGCCTTGCGCTTGCAGAAACCAGCGGCCTCAAGAGCAAAGTTTCGGGTTCAAGCTTGCAGGGAAGGAGCCACTCAGTCATTTTATGGAGACTCCAAGAGGCCTTTTGACGAAATCGGCAATATCAGGCTAGCGCACAAGTATCTGAACCTCAGGTTCCCTCAGAATCCCACAACAACAGCTGAGATGAGATGTTGCAAATCAAAGAGCCACCAACAAAACCCAGCGCAACCCACAGGACCTCGCCGCCAAGGCGGCACCCGCCGCCTGCAGGGGCTTCGCCGGCCATGGGCGCTGCGACCGCCGGGCTCTTTGGGGCCTCTCGGCGTGTTTAGGACTTCAAGGAGTTAGGGTCCATTGAGTCGCATGCTAAGGTTCAGTGCTTAGAGCTTGGGGCTAGGGCCAATGGTAGTGGGTTTCCCCTTCATTTAAAGCTGTTTACGACGGAATGACTGTGACCGAAGGCCCGAAAAAAACTTATGCTTTACCTGCACATTCCTTGGGCAAGCTCACTAAAAGCGACCTCCGAGCCCTCTTCAACCTCTTCAGGCCCCTACATTGCTCTGACTCTAGGACCAGAAAACCGAAACTGCAGATTCCAACAACCACATCATCCTTATATCCCAATCCCTAAATCCACGCCTCGGCTGCCCAGGCCCGAGAAGCTGAGCCACGGCCACAGGCGGCGGTGCCACAGCGGCCATCAATGACAAGAATGTGGGGACTGATGCGGGGAATAAATCGGAATAAAACATATGGTCCAGGCTCGGGGGAAAGGGCTTTGGGGCTGGTACGGCTTTGGAGTTTCAATCTATCAGTATACGAGCCTGTACATTGAAGCACCTTTGCAGTCCAGGCCCCTGAATGATGTCAGGGCGGAATCAGGCTGAGAAAGACACGCATCCGGAAATACGACCGGTTCTCCCACGTGGTCGAAAATTCATGACTGCTTGGGAAATACATCGCGGAGCAAAAACACTCATGGCAAGCGTAGAAAGCACGTGCCATACGTCACCCCTAGCGATGGCACTGCAAAGAGAATGCCGGAAGTACAAATTGGAACAACGCATAGTCCCGTCAACGCGAGCACTTGAATTTCTGGGAGGTACAAAAAGGACGCTTAGCCTCATCTTCAGACGCACCCAGCACGAGGTTCAACCTCTAACCTGCCTGCGCTGAGAGAAAATGGGAAAGGCTTAGGGCTGCATAAGTGTGTAGGGTGTAGGATTATGGCGCACAACCCAGGTGTTTTCAGTCTGACTGGACGGCAGCATTTTTGATCTGGTTTGCACCTTCTGTGGGTGCAGCCAGGACTGAGAGGGAAGCTTGCTGGCTATGTCTTCGAATCTGGTCAATACATGTATGTATATGTATATATATATATCAGTATGTATATTCAGAAACATAGATATACGTTCTCATATACATCACTCGCCTGCTATACAGTCCACTCACACATCAGAGATAGCAAATCTGAGAATGGAAGCATGGCCCCTAGGGCCAGGATCCCGACATGCTTCGGTCGCACAGTACCCCCCTTGTAGGTCCCATGGACCCTCAGGGCAAGATCAGGAACCACACTATAGGGGCCCCACTTCCGACCTCAGAGTAAAGGGAGGGTTGTGAGGCCTTACTCACCCTCCAATCGCTTTGCTCATCGGCCTTTGCGAGAGCGTTTAAATCACTTTTGCCTCCCAGGCCTTTGCTGTGAAAGCCCTTTGTGCTTCGTGCTGGGCAGGCAAGAACGCGTTCAAACTGACAGGCACCGCAGCCTGTTCCTAGCCGTGCCTACAAACCAGCAGGCAATCTTACGATTGTCTTTCTGATGCTGCTTGCCAAGCATAAATCAATATACTTGATCTTAAGCACAAGAAATATCTGTTGCTACTACAACTACCGTGTTGTTTCAAACACAAAGCATGATCAGCACATGCTAGGGTTTGGATCTCAGAGCTCATAGTCGCGGACCTGCTCAATTCACCATTTCGGGTAGGGGGTTTAGACCACACTTCTGAACTCTAGATTTCTGCTAATAACAGCGCCCACAAGAGGGTTTGAGGTTCCAGCCCCCACCCGCAAACCCCAAAGAAAAACTTGCAAGAGGGAGGGGTTCTCTTAACTGCCCACCCTGCCTCGAGGGTCTCCGTCTGCAAGTGGGACACCACGTCCGCCTCCTCGTCGGAGGCCAGGAATTTGCGCTGCCGGATGCTGTGCAGACTTGCCGGTGCCTTTCAGAGGTACTGCTTCAGCGCAAAGAAGCCCAAATGCTACAAGCACAAAGAATAAAAGCTGAACGCAGCAGGCAAATAACAGCAAAAAAATCCAGGTGGGGCGTAGATTTCAGGTCTTGGACGGAAGGCAATGTGCGGGCGTCTCAAACTCAGGGCCAGTGTGTCTCCGGCACATACTGGAATTGAGTGCCTTGATTCTGACCAACAAGTTTCCTGAAATGACACAGAAATCTTTTAAAAGGGACTTTGAATACAGGATCGACGAACTCTTGTTGAGAGTCTGTATTTGGGGGAACAATGAAACACGTTCCCTGCACATGAAGGCTTGTTGAGTTTATCCTTCTCAACATGAACCTTCCCCGCATGCAGAGCCCAAACCTTCAACATTTCCGCCCTGCCCCTGCTGGACCTGCGATGAAATTACACGGGCAAAGCTTACACCGGTAACATGTTTACTTCACTAGAACTAACTGAACCAACTTTACTTCTAAGCACACAGGAACAATCACAAGCCTGACCGATAAAAGAATAAGTGCCATCAGCACAAGTGCGAATGTAGTCTAAAACAACAGCGGCAGCAGCAACAACCACGACGACGACGACAAACAGGTGCCATAACACAATAGCAGCCATCACTTTGTGGAATGTGCACAACCTTGCACTACCTCGTAGATCCTGCATCCGGCAACTGTGGCATTTTGGGGATCCTAAGTAAGTGGTGCAAGATTACCTTCATCCATCCTTACGCTCCTCTAAACTAGCGTAGAGCTTGTAAAGGGACTGCACTGAAACTTCTCTCATTCAAGGAGGGCCTACGGTTACATTTTTTGGGGGCGAAAGTAAGCCCTAATCTGTCAATCGGATGAACAGCTGTTGCTTCAAGGCCGCTGCGGGTGCTTCCGGATCCCGCAACCATGCAGCGATCTTGTGCTGGATGGCCTCTCTTTCCAGGATTCAGGGCTTGGTGGGCTGGACTCGGTTCTCAATTAGGAGACAACAAATAAAGATGATAATCACCTTGAAAGACATGTAAACAAAAAAACTGGTACTGTCTGGAGACTCGGCTTAGCCGGCTTTTGGAAACTCGGGTGCGCCACTGCGTCACAGAATGTGAGATATTTAGGCATTCGCATTTAGGCCTCGGGCGGGCCCCATGGGCCAGGTCGAAGCATGGTTATGGCGCCCCTAAAGGGCTGCACAATTAAGCCCGATGTCCGTTTCAGCTTGGCAGGCGTTAACGCGCAATTCTGGGAAAATTTGCGCATTGCATGATATTGCAGTACTTGAGAAATGCTGAAAGTGCGTCAAAATGCTTTGGGATAAAAATGCGCTTCCCCGTAAGGCCTCTTACAGGCGCTGTCTCCCAAAACGTGTAGGTAAATCATTCAACTTGCCCTTTCAAATGGTTTATAGTTGAAGAGTACGTTGCTTAGGACTGAGGAGGGGATCCTTGCGGTTAGTGCTGCTGCCTCCACTGAATCCTGAAGTACTGTCGCTGGCTTGAGATCGAGTATCCTTCGGGCATTTGCGATTGCAGAACTTCAGGATATATCATGGAGTTGTTGCCTTGTTAACATGGGATGTGATATAGAAAGTCATGATCGCAAGATAGATAGACTGCTGTAGACAAACCTGGAAACGCACAACGCACCCTACAAAGACTCATACCGTGGTAAAGGAATGCATAAATGAATTTCCACGTCAGGTTCGGAGAGGGGAAATCCATACATGGATTCCGATGTCACCAAATTGCGCGCCCAAAGCCTTGTATACTTGAAAATTGTCAGACATGTGGCACCTTTGAAAGAAGCCCTCTTTCGGGCTGATGTTCATGTCTGCCAAACAACTCTTTCATACTCCATCTGAAATGATGCATAGGAAACCTTTGAATACCAGAAAACCATCCCGAAATTCCATCCTAAGCATCAAGAGCCTTATGTCGCTTTTATCAGCCTTGCCTTCTTGGCCACAACGAGATGCCTCGTGCTTTGAGCATGGGGCTTGGGGCTGACAGTCTGGAGCCAGGCAACTTGATGGACGACTTTGGGTTAAGGCTAAGAGCTGTGGACTTACTGATCAAAGTCCTTTGGAGCTTCAGATGCTTAGATTGACACAGAAGGGCTCGTGCTGAGATCTCAGCTTCTATGTGGAGTTTGATGCCTGGGGGACTGGTCTGCAATGAAAGTCTGCCCTTGATGCAGGGGGTCTGGAAGTGTGGCCATTGTTGGGTGCAGACCCGTAATTAATGAAGAGCTCCACTATTGAATTTATCTTCGACAAGTTTGGGATGCGCAGCATGCTAGCACTCCACCTCTACACAAAACTCCCGATGAGACCTAAACCCTGAAGCGCAAACAGCACAAAACCCTAAACCCTGAACGCCAAGCCCCAGGCCCTCAAACCTATAGGGGACAAAGCCTCACACAAGAGCTCCCCCACAAGGATACTCAACGCTCTTGTACTTTGATGTTCCTGGCTAGTTAGTGACCACCCAAAACTGAGTGATAGCTAACAATAACCCACTGCCACAGACTGTGAACATCCACGCAAGCTGTGCCACCTGAAATAGCGCATAGCACAAGATGTGCCTAGACCTCTGAAGACAGCTCTGCTAAGAATTCCATCTCGCTTTGGGCCCTCAGGTTCCCATCTTGCGTCTTGCCACCCAGGATTAACAGCACCCTCCCCAAAATTCTGATTGCACAAACCCCCTGGCCTCATGCCTCCTCTATCCTCATGGGTCCCTGAATACCGGGTCTTCTGAATGCCTAAAACAGGCACTGGCTCATGGAGGGGCGCACAGCATGCCTTGTCTGGGAGTCGGTCAGGGGCTGAAGAGGTATGGTTTGTATGATCAGGCGAGGAACGGGCCTTGTCTGCACAGGTTTTCAGAGACATCATTAAATTGAACCTGCTGCTGCTGGAATCTTCTTAGAGGCGCATTCTGCAGAGGCACAGTGCAGAATTGCATGTATAGGAGTTGGGGACTTAAGCGTGCGCACGTAGAACCTTGCAAGTTGAGGCTCCAAGATGCTCGATCTGAGAAAGATTATAACCTCTCGGAACCCGCACTGCAGTTTGCGAACCTGTAAGTGACAAGGGTTGCTTGGTTTAGACTCTGGGGATACGCCGGGAGTACCTGAGGATTGTGAGGAGACAGAATGGAATTGAACAAAGTCAAAAAAAAGTCCGCAATCCAACTCAGACTAAACTGTCTCTCGACAAACAGTTTTGATGGGATCGCACATCCAGCCGTCGCCTGAACGAAGTTCCTTTGAGCCCTGCATTTTGCGTCAAGGAACGACCCCGGCAAATTCAAATGTCTTGGAGCTCACGTTCAAGAAGTCCACCCCCCACCCTCCCCCTGCAGCGCTGACCCAATGCAACGAAAAGGCACCAACCTGCCTACTTAAGAAAAATACAAGCCGTATGCTCCACCGCCCTCATCATAAGATATCGTAAGACTTCAAAGTACAGGTTTGAACAATGATTGCGCAAATGTGGTGAATTTTGTTGACTAAGGAACAGTCTTATCAACCTTCTAAAGCCTTATGAATAAGTCTCATTTCATGAGATTATGATGGGATCCTAAGATGGAGGTCGTTGAGAACCGCACTTTTCATCCGTGTTACAAAACTCTTGTCAATACATCTTTATCACATCCTGCTGCTGACTGGTTCTTGTAGCTTCCAGCCAGCTCCGGCATCTGCACATCCATGCCCTTCATGTAACAATGTTCTGCAAAGCGGGTGCATCGGCGTCATCTTATAGCATCCTTCTTACTGCTGTAGATATCTACGTCCTGGTTGCATGGAACTACATCACAATGCAAAGCACCTGCAACCCCTCAGAGCCTGCCTACCTTCTCTTCAGCCCGCATAGACCTGCTTCTACTGCCAAGGGGCATCCACTCACAATGGGAGGCGCCCTTCACGAAGATAGTCTCAATGTCTGGATTCGGGTGCTCCAAAACCGACTCCCAATGCCAGGGGTCCTAACAGAGCACTTACATGGAGCTTTACGTCTCTGATCAAAACATTTGCTCGGGGAGCAAGCCATGAGGCTTAGTATGGGTGGAGAGAACATGAACTCAAGATGTATGGGTGCTTGACGAGTTAGAGGCTTTGGAAATGGAGGTTGAGGGATCAGGGTCTAGCATTGCATGGGTTTGGCATTCATTGTAAAGCAGGCAAGGTTCAGGGTGCTTGAGCTTGGCTGTTCCAACTCCACTTCATGCCTTCCCACCAAGCGAGCACCCGCCTGTCATTCCACTCAACATTGAGTCGTAGTTGGAAGATTCACTCATTACCTCTATGGGTTCGATACTCCTCCACGTAATGGTATGCAACCGTTCGCAACTCTGAAAATGCAGCAAACTGGTTTGTCCAACATGTTCATGAAGTGCCATGACACCTGAAGCTGCCAATCTAAGCACCTGAATATCACCGATACCATCCTGGATGATCCTAGGAATGAATATGTCTCATCAATGTGTCTTCGCTGTTCGCAAAGTTGTCTTGGAAAGCAGGGGAATCCATGGAGAAAGATCTCGTACAACCCCCTAACTGAGCCCTACAAACAGTCCTCGAGCTTATCATATGCCATCCGCAAGAACACCTTTGAACAAAACTGAAGAAGACCATTCGATAACAAAAGTGATTCCGATATTGTCTTCTGTCTAACAAGCCCAAGATGAGTCGAGGATCCACTTCGCCGTTCGGGAAGATTGTCCTCGTGGTGTTGGGATACCTGCACCAGGTTGAACGCTGAGGGTGGGGTTTTAAGGCTTAGGGCAGTAAACAACCTCGTGGAGTCTCTCACTTTCTTTGCTTGTGCCTTGCATCTCCGTTGGTCTGCGGCGTAGCGCAAGTTGAGGAAAAATCTCAAGCTCTCTGTTGCTTGAGGCGTCAAAACTGCTTGTGCCAAAGAGTCCCGGCCCAGGTGGCTGATCAGTCTGTTGGGAAATGTGTTGTGCTAATGATCGTCGTCATCGTCATCGTTTCCATCCATGGCACACAACAAAATTCATTCCGAGACATCTGCCATGCGCCGCGAAATTCACGCAGATCTGCATCATGCCCTATGCGTAGGCATTCTTGCTGCAGGGATGCCCTTTTGCATATGATCCTTCGACAGAAAGAACCAGAAGCACTTATGACTAAGACAGCTTTCCAAACCAGAGTATCTAGACAAGGTTTCTCCAAGATATCAAGATCCTGGCAACTTTGAATGTTCACGGAAGTTGGTGGCTTCTTGGAGTCCACCAGGAGCTTGTGGCGGTGGTAGTAACAGCAGCAGCAGCAGCAGCAGTGGCAGTGGCAGTGGCAGCAGCAGTGGCAGCGGCGGCAGCAGCGGCGGCAGCAGCAGCAGCAGCGAGGAGCAGGAGAAGGAAAGGAAAGAGGGCAAACAGCAGCAATGACAATGGCTGAATGGCTCTATAATCACAAGTGTAATCAGACAGCGTAATCAGTTACGTGTTTATACCCACCACGGTAGAAGAAACACAGCCTCAAGGACATGATTGGGAATTATGTAGATTGTAAGGACAATGCCCGCAACTCCGCTCATGAACCCTACGTACATGCAAGTACGAGCTACATGACTCATGCTGAGGGGGCTTTCGAAGGAGACCTACTGCTCTCCACCCTCTCCTACAAAGCTACACTACCCTGGCAGAGCAGTACCATTACTAATCATTGAGCTGAAATGCAGGATGCCACGGTAGAACTCATTGGTCTTGCGGATATTCTCTGCAACCTCGTCTGGGGAGATGCCAAAGAGGAGCTCGCAAGGCTTGAGGTTCCAAGCCTTCACGTATCGCGGAAAGGCTAGGGAGTTTGAGGGCTTCGTGGTGCAAGTTTCACGCCGTAGTACAGTACATGGGGTGTTGGATCTGGGCCGGTGAACTTCACATTGCACACCGCTGTCTGCTCCCTACACACCTTAGGCTCCTGCTTCTCAGCCTAATAGGTTTCCTAATCCTACCCTTAGCGCAGTATCCTGTTCGAGTCTGAGGTTTTAAGTTTTTTCTCCCAAATTGCCGCAAACCACCTTGAGGGCAGCCGCATTGAAGCACGCTTGCAAAGGGGAACCCCGTGAAGCTAACTTCATCTAAGCCCTACTCCGGGGATTCAGACTCCGCGGTCTACAGCCCAACTTAGAGCTTGAGGACACGGTGCGGCAAAGCAGGTTGAGGTTTGGCTCCGGGGATTGAAGTCATTCTTTACAACAAATTCAAATGCATCTTATCATACCATCCGGGGGCTTCGGTTACACAAAACGATGCTATCGATCATGTGTATTCAAAAACACAAAGTCGCTTTAAATTTCCAGGGCTATATGGTCCCACTAAGCAACAGTTTTGACAAACTCCACTTTGGACACCATTCACCTGCACAACCCTACGCTTTACAGAAGAATCTTTGCAGCAACGGCCCTCGTGAAGCCAAAGTCTGTTGCTAGAATTTGTTTAAGTGCTCAGCCAATCCCCGATACCCTGCCTTTCTCAAGTTGGCACTCAAATTTGTATTGCCCCTTAACGGAATAAGCAACCGTCTCCGGAAAGCCCCACGCAACACAGGCTGCTTATGATCGCTACAGGACACATGGAATCTGAGTAAGCCTTGCAAAGTTCCTTGTTTCAATTCCCTGCGTGGTGACATGGCACAACAGCTGCCCAGACACCACGGTGTTGTAGCCCTGAGTCCAAGGGCAATTGCTGCCCTTCCTTGGGAACGGATTTAAGCTAAAGTGCGTGTTACTGCCGCTTCTTTCAGATTCTGGGTGTCAAACAGATGAGACACGAGAGGCCTCCATAAAGTCCACTAAAGACATGAGCAACTTATCTCTTGGTTAGGGAAGCTGGATGGCGCTTTAGAAGCCAAACACTTTTGTTGGGCCCTGGACCATGTGACGGCTACGGAGGTCGGCTTTGATGTTTTCACGGCTGTGACAGCACCTGGCGCTATGTCTTCACTCGCGGCAAGAACACAGCACGCAAGAATGGGAGATGTGGCAAAATCCTCGTGGGCAGCGCCTGCTGCTTAGTGTCTAAGAGCTTGGATAACCTCCTGTACAGGATTCTCCGGCATAACTGTTGTCCTCCTCCGACCAGCCGCGGGGCAGCCAACTCTTTTGATTCCATCTACGACAGAACGCATCTCTCCCTGCGACAGACTTAGATTCTGTTTTCCAATAATTCTTCAAGCAAGGCAACTTTTCTGCAGATGGCGCTCGCATATCTCTCGAACCAAACTTTATGAACTCTAAAACCTCAACTGCACCGATGGGTCGTGCAGGTCTGGTACCAGCCGAACTCCGTGCACGTCTGGTAGTACCAGAGTCGGCTAAACTGGTCGCCGGACTTCTCGTCAGTGCCATTGACCTTGCAAGCATTTGAGATTCAAGCATGGATGCCTACGCGACTGCGATCGCACACACCCTCCGTCAAAAAACACAGGCAAGACCGCAGAAATTGGGCAATGCAGCGAACGCACCGCCCCTCCATCACTTGAGGATGGTTCCAACCCACAATTTTCAATACAATCCAGGTGAGAACAGGGTTGTACGTGCAAGCAGTATCTAAGTGTTTGTTGAAGAGCTTTGGATTCAGAATCTGCTCTGCATAGGAAGGCAGAGTGTAGGTGGTGTCTTGAAACGAAGTGCGCTTCTTTGCTGAGAATCTCCTAGTATGGAACCCACAAGTTCATCATCCCTGCACAACAGCAAATACACTTACTGGTGGGGTGGCGCACGAATCTACACATCATGCTCTTTTCATCTGAGGGACTCTCAATGGAAGGGTACTTTCACGGAATCTGAGGTTTGAAAGAGCTAAGTCCACTTTTTAACTGAGCTGCAACCTCAAAGCTCTACACGGCTGATGGAAGAAATCTCGCACCAATTAATGCTCTCTCAGCTGAAAGCCAGAAACCGTTGTGCTACACCTCCTGAACATGCAGCCCCCTGCACCCTCAAGGCCTTTTTGGTGATGTTCATGGCCTTGATCGTCAGGTTTTCCTCATCTGTGAAGCTTTGAAACAAACACTAGAATGAACCGTTTCTCATGCAAGAAAAAATGCATTTGCTCTGGCAGGACAACGCCTTGCCTTAGACTTTGTGGATCCCAACACCCGCCCGAACCGTCCGCGTACCTGGGATCCAAGTCTCGAAGGACACAGAGGTGCAGGGCTCAGGAGGGTGGCCACCGAGTGCATCCTCTTTGTCCTGACAATGGGAGCCAACTGCTGTTGAAGTTCCGGAGCCTGAATTCAGATCATAATCTGGATACTGTTCGATGCTGAGAAAAGGACTCTTACCAAATATGTGTGCAAAGATATACCACTTATGCAGGATTCTATACTACCAGGCTTCAGGTCTCTCAAACTGAGAGCGCCCTTGGAGTTTTCTAAGGATGCACGGGAGTATGGGTAGCCGCGTCTAATTCTATGAGACTGCTTTGAGAAACTCACAGGATCATACGAGGATGTCGCAAAAGATATTTCGACATGCGAGCTCCAGCTCGGACGCTGCCCTGCTACGCTTGCGTTGCATACCTTTGACCATGCAAAACAAAGGCTGACCTAACGTCTCTTTGATATCATCAGCAAATCCTTTGCAGAAGCCCGGAGCATCAACCCAGGAATCATTGCTGTTCTGGCAAGGATGGCTCCTGGCTTGCCTCACGTTCCTAGGCTAGACTTAGAGATTAGGTAGAGGGTAGGTAGAAAACCCGAGGTGCAAACGAGGGGCACGAGCTCCGACCCGTGGCCATCACATAAAAACCAATTGATGCATTCCTGACTACATTTCCATAAAAACTGTCTAAATCTTGATGGCATCCAACCTGCAGTATGGTCTCAACATCTTAGTTTGCAAGCTGAACCAGTAACCCAAGACCTCAATCAAGAGCCAAGGTAGATCCACCCTAGATCCTGAGACTCGCAAAAACTGAGTCGCAGAGTGTCATCCAAAGCTAAGCCATCAAACCAAGGCCCCTACATGAAATCTGGGATCCTGTTACCTTAGGAAAGTGCGTGCCCTGAACCTCACGCACTCAACCCAACACCCTAAGCCGCTTGCCCAACAGAAAGCCTCAACTAGAGAAGGACTATCTAGAGGTCCTGCATACATGTTTTCGACCAAAATCAATATTTTGAGAAAAATCCAAATAGCGTAAATATCCCTGCGCCGTTGTTGGTACGCCAGGTCGGGCTGGAGCTGCCCAAACCCTAGACTGCAACAACCAGTCCTATGGAGAAACTCAGAACTCTAAACTCCAAAATGTTTTCCAAGCACATCAAAACCCAAACCCTCACCCCCTACACCCTACACGTCCCCTTTGAATCAGGTACCCCGTGCCGCCCCCCAAGCCTGGTGCTCCTTCATGAGCACAATAGCATCCAACGCACTTGTGCTCTCGGAGGAGCTCGCCATCTCGGACAGGTTGCCGCAGAAGAGCCTGGCGAGGCCCCCCTCTATGAGGTAGTGGGGACACAGCAATGACAATACAATGATTATGCTTGAATCGTTGAGAGATGGTATAGGGGCATATTAAGGCTCTGTGGGGTGCAGCAGACTTGGGGGCCCGGGGCCCGCTGTTGATGGGATCCTTGTAGTACGTCTGAAAAGAGAGTGCAAAAACCCTATGTCAGAAAATGGCCATGTTGGGAAAAGGGTGCACATGCAGGATATCCGGCTAAGAAACACAAATGGCCAGAGAATCGCCAGCCTAGACACCCAAGCCCAAGCACTAAGAAAAAACAGACTAAAAACAACCCAACCTAAAAATGTAAACCCCAAGCCGTGCGTCTTAAGCCATAGCCTCATGTTGCAGCTGGTGTGATTGCACTTCGCGCTGTTGTACTGAGGCACGACCGCGACGACACCATCCGTGCCGGCCCACTGAGCCTGTGTTACTTAGAAATACAGACAGTTGGGTGGCTCAAGATTTAGGGATGGGGCTTTGAGTCCAGCGGGGATTGGGACAAAAGAGTGTCCATGAAGTTTCACACGGCGTCGCATGATATGCAGAGATTTTGCGGGCAAACAACGCAAGACCCCGGAATTGAAGCGCGGCGCTGAAGTTTTCGGTTCAGGTTATGGTTTGGAAAACTTTTTGGTCTGAGTTCTTGTTTCTGACAGATGCTTCGAGCGTAGGGTCAAGGATTGGGCCCTCTAGAGGATGAACGAGCTTAGCAGCTGGGGTCCAGGGGTTGGAGTGCAGGGCTTTAGGTGTCTGAGGCTTAAGTCAATAGTTTCGTTTGCGCTTGCATTGCAGGGTTTGAGCTCCAGTAAGAAACAGCTTGTCGGGAATTTCCCTCATGGTCATAGCCATGGGCCTTGCTGTCTCGGCTCTTCATACGGATGCATTCTTCATTTTGCTTGGTGACCTTCAGTAGAGAGCATTGTAAGCGGAACGGCTTAGCACGAGCTTGGCCATCTGTGATGGGGGCTCAAGACTGAAAACTTTGGTATTCCAGGAAGAGAGGCGCAAAAGCATCAAAATGTTTGTCCTCAAGACTCTCTTTCTTCAAGCAAAAATTTCTTGAGGCTCCAGCTTTGTTACAAGCACCGCAAGGCAAATAAGCAACAGTTGCTACGATAGGCTTATAAAATCTGAGGTCCTGTCTACGTGGTATTCTAGTACGTTAGCAAATCCTCATGGCTATGCGGTCTTCCGCGACCCCACTTTGGAACTTACGGCGACCGTCTGTGACTGAGACGCGTTGGGTCTCGTGGCATCTGGCCGACGGATCTGGCCCCTTGGAAATACGATCTTAGCCCTCTCCTGCAAGTCCCGCTATCCCAATGAAGATCTCTACCCGATGAAGCCTAAACATGAGATCTCTCTGCAATCCATACTTGATTCCATCAGACTTCAAAATCACCCCTGACATGTCTACCTCATCCCCGAAAATGCGTTTCGCAAACTTCCAGATCCTTCTAAAATTTGAATCTGGTAAAACTCTTGTTTGAGGGCCACAGAAAAAGAAGTCTCCCACACATCCAGCGAGGAGCCCTGTTGTCAACGTTATCCAGCGCATTGGAACCACAGAGCTTGAATTTCCTCTCCAGGGAGCGCCGTCCTCTCCAGCAGGATTAGAAGAGTAGAGTTTGAGCTTTAGGGTCTAAGATGTTGGGTTTGCGGTCCGTGGTTTCCAGGTTGGGATAAGAGAACAAGATAGAAGATCAGGAAATTTTGAGTAATGCGTGAGAGACATGAACTGTCCTAACTATACAACTTGAGGGGGGGCGCCAGTTCGGACCCCGGTTTGCAGTCTAAGGTTTCTTGAAGTCACAAAGCTCAGCCAGCAATTAAAGGGCGCAGTTTCTTCAACTCAGTCTGGGGTGTCAACAACAACAGACAATGGGGGTGGTGGGGGTGGTGGGGGTGGTGGGTGGTTCGGGTGGTGGGGTGGGGGGGGTGGTGGGGGGGGGGGTGGTGGGGGTGNNTTGGGGTGGTGGTTGGGGTGGGTGGGGGTGTTAGGAGTGGTTCTGATGGTGGGAGTGGTGGGGTGGTGGGGGGCCAGCACCACGCATCAAGCAGGCTGAGAACTCAGCAGTTTACACAAAGCTCAGAGCGGCCCAAGATTTTGCCCACCACGAAACGGCGGTTATATTGCTAACGCAAAAATAATGGACTTGCGCTTGTTCTGGGACGTCGAACCTGACAAGAAATAAGGCCCACGCAATTTTTCATTTTTGCCGTTTATGTGCAACATTCTGGGAACCGCAATTGGGGTTAAAAACAAAACTCAAAAAGTGGGTCGTGGGCAAGCTGTCCTGGGTACTGTCTCAGTTGCAGGCATGACGGTTGAAGCTTTTTCCCTGAGACTGATCTTCAATAGGAGTCCTTGAACCCCTAACCTCCCTTCTGCCGATCTTGCAGCCATGCAAACCCACACACCATACCTGCGCTCATAGCAAGGACCCAGATGGGAAAGGTAGGTCACTTTTCGAAATCCATGTCCCCAGCTTGCTCACAAGCCTGGCAGCTTCGCCTACACAGCTACCCGGCCAGCACATGTCCTCGCTCTGACTCGAGAAGGTCCCCAATCTCTGCGTGGCCCTCAAGCGAGCGTTGGGGTTTCAGCCAATTCTGCGATCTGTGAAGGATATTGAGAAAGTGCATCGGCGACATGAGAATGAAAAATACCACCATGTCAGAACGCGGGGGCATGCCTTCAATATGCATCAGGTCTTACACCCATGATTGGGAGAGCCCCTCAAAATTCAAACGGCAAGCTTGTCTCATGCCGGGAAAAAGATTGCAGCATGGCAATCTTGCCGGTCCCAGAACTCCAGGCACAAGCACACCTCTAGCATTTTTGGGAGCTGCAAGGCGAATGCGATCGCGTACACTTGAACAACTTGCAGCAAGTCTAAGTAGGACCACAGGCACCCTCACTAGAATCTGTAACTTGTGACAGACAAGAGGGTACTTCGGAGACTCAGAAGCCTACTTCAGCGAATAGCTAGTGTCTCTACACAGGAACCTGAACCGTAAACCCTGCATGTTTCTGCAAAAGCCTGGGCCACGGTGGCCAAGCACTCGGGGCTGCCGCCGATGCTCGGTGCCGTCAGGGCAGAGGACACCACAGCATTGTAGCCCGTGAAGTCAAGCTGAGGTGGTGCGTTGAAGTCCGGGTTGCGGGTTGCGCTTTGAGGCTTAGGGTTGAGAGACTGGGATTCAGCGTAATATCTACAGTTTAGGGTTCGAGGTTTAGGTTCAGGGTTTGAGGTTTGAGACCAATTTTGTACGATTCAGCACGGGGCGCGGTGGGATTCAAAGGAATGTAGACTGCTGTCATGCACGGGCCAGGGTCAACACCAATGATGACATTCCGAAGGTTTAGGGCTTAGACCTGAGCGAGGTACGGATTTAGGATCTTGGATATGGGTGATGGTAACAAAAAATACCCACGATGCTACCAGAATCGCTCGTCATGAGAACAATGTCACGAAGAAGAACGCTCCAAATGACAACAATCAGAACAATGGCAACATTTGTGCCGAGACTGATGCTGTGGCAAACGTTTCAATCAAATCATACCGAGGTGTGGCCGCGGTGGTCATCAACAAGCGCCGTTAGAGCACAAGATGGAACCTCTCCGCCCCAAATCCCAAAGATGTTTAGGCCTAGAACCCAGCAATTCTCAATTTACAACCCTTCACACTCTAGTGCCTGAAAACTACAATGGCAAGTTTGCGTTTGAACTTGTCGAATTGTCGGCTGGCTCCGCCCTGTTTGCACAGGCATGCAGCTTGCTTCCTGCGTATGGGATTTCCTGAAGCGCTCTAGCAAAACTGAACTCGATGACATCTCAAGAATATCTGACGGGCTTCTAACGTCCAAGCTCTCCATACTTCAGGATGATAACAGACCCCAAACCTGCACATTGAACTGCCAAACTGCCAACTCCCTAAGCGCCTAGATGCTAGACCGCAACCAGACTGAAAGCCCAACACCCGGCCGCCGCCTGCGCCTGCAACGGAGCAGAAGAAGCCACGGATGCCGCGAACCTTCGGGTTTTAAGTCTCAAGGCCTAAGGATCCTCCCTGGGCCCGGCCAAGTCTCTTGCATTTCCAAGAATCTCAAAGCTTTATCATGATGCTTATGTTACGCAATTTAGGGTTCTTCTTGGTTTTGGGGTCGTTTGGGGTGCTGGGGCTTGCTTGTTCAGCAAGACTTGAGAATGCAGGGTTGGTTGGATCAGGACTTGTGTGCTAGCAAGTCTTTGAACTCTGCCTCGGGGGTTGTTTCCAACAAGCAGTTCCCAACCGGGCAACAATAACTTCACTTCCCGCAAGGTGAAGAGTAGCTGCAGGCAGGGTTTACAGAGCTTTCCCATCGCTTTAAGTTATCCCCTGTCCCCCGCTTCCCTGCATGAATCTGGGTTAGGTTCCCCATGCGCGCCTCAAATGAAAAGAACCTTACAAGAAAGACCTGGCTCTGATGCATCAACCATCCTGGATTCCAACCCTAATCCCTCCCTCAACCCCAGCCCGATGACCCACCCTTCCTAAACTCTCAGTCTTGGGGCTTTTCTGGATACAGCTGGCGCGCCCAGGCAGACAAGGACCCAGGGTAGGATCCGCCGAAGACCACCTCAGCAAGATTGGACGTGGGAGGGATCGGGTCCGTCATGGTAAGGATTTGGTCTTGAACTGGAAACATGACAGCATGACTTGGTAAAACTCCTTCCCGGCATTCGGCATGCATGGGATGGTACCAGGCCATTTTCTGATTGCCCGTATCTTTGCAGCTTACTTTCGTTTAAAAAAAGGACGTGTAGGCAGCTTGTCGCTTGATGAGGTTGGCCTTTTTGGAGTCCAAACACAATCCACAAAACCCTGGGGCTGACCCCTGTAATTTCAACCTCTTAAAGGCCACCATATCTAGCACGAAATTATCAGAAATTGTTGCTCTTTCGCTCCTGGAGGCGACCTCTAACATCCTGAAGAAACATGACAAATCCTAGCGATGCCCTCTTCAAACGAACACCCCTCTCAAACAAACACCCCTCTACCACCAGACCCTAACCTTTTATCCCGAGACCTGATGTAACCCCTGAAGGCAGGCAGCCTTACACAAATTTGGGCCCTCTAAAGTGGGCCAAGGCACCCAGGGCACGCCCTTAGCCTCGAAGGAAGGAGTGGCTACCTTGGAGGAACATCACCGTACCGGTGGTGGTAATGGGTTGAATGGGTTGAGGGTTTGGGGTTTTCAAGTTCGGGTTTGAGGTTTTGGTTTCAGGTTTAGGGTCTACTGCCAGGAGTGTAGCCACATCCCATTTCTTTAAAGGCCGTGCGAGCCGCAATGAAGTCGTGGATGGCTGCCAGGTCCGCCAGGGCCTTCAAAGTAATGAAGGCTTACTACTTGATGCATTTTGCGCTCCGTGAGCGGGTACCAGGGGTAGTATTGGAATCCACAACGACGGGACCGTAGACCGTTTCCTTAAACCTTGAACCCCAACTCAGAGCCTTGAAACATACACCATGAAAACCAAAGCCCAATCCCAGCATTACGCTCAACTCCACAGCAGCTCAACCATCCGCAGCCTGCCGAGAGGAGTGGTACTTGAGATTCTCTGCTGAGAAGTCTGGCACCCCATCAAAGGCTGCACCTCCGTAATAACGATGCTCCACCTGGGTTGAGGGATGGGCCTTGGGGACAGGATTTCAGGTTTTAGGGTTTAGGGTTTGGTTTTGGGGCGTGAGGCTTGGGGGGGGCTTTCTGGCTCAGAGTCGTCAGCTCAACCTTTGGACTGAGAGTCAAATCGGGAGCAGGGATCGCTAGGAGTTGATGGGTTCAGAGCTTCGGCATGACAAATGCCCTCATGACCCTTTGTCATGATTCCCTCGACACAGCTACTTTCTAGGCGGCAATCTGTAGGCCGAGTGCAGCTCAGCGGTGTAGGGCTTCAGCAAAGTTTCATGCAATCTAGGGCATCAGCCTCGATGAAACCCACTTGGGTCTTCTGACAATCGGGATAACATAAAGTAAGACCCTATTACGAGGGCGTAGCATAGCCATACATGGGCTCTGGGTAAATGGGGCGATAGTCCAGGAAAAATGGAAACCGTAACTTGAACAAGTCACTGGTCTAAACCTCAAAGCACCAGGTTAAGCTAAGCGTATGGCCTGATGAGTTTCTAGCATCTCTGGCAGGTTCAGGAGCCCCAAAGTGACTCTCCAGGTAGAACGCCAAAAGTGTAAGAAAACGAGAAAAATTGTTGCAAACATCTGAGCGACTGCCATGCCCATAGCGTGGAACTCCTTGGCAAGCCTGAGCGAGGGAACTTGAAGGGGTGTAAGAGTCCTTGATGGCCCTGTTCGCCTTCAGAAAGGTCCTACTATGTTGGAGGCCTGTAGACTGAGGCGGTAAACAGGGCCACACTGCAAAAACGAACCCAAGCAAAGGGTAAGGATTAAAAGAAAGCCGCACTGTGCAGTCGGGAGGCTCCATCATGTTGTTGCACATGAGGGTGTAAGGCTTGCGTGTTCCTCCCCAAGGATAGTCCTCGCCATCAATGCAAACAAAGACCGGCCCGCCTGCTTTGAAGTACCTGCAGTGGTTGCTTGGAGGGTTTAGGGTTTGAAGGCTTTTTTCAGGAGCCCAAAGTGGACCTGTAGGCGTCTACAGAGGACCGAAATTGATTTCAACAGAGTCTTCACTGGCACTATGCAACTTTAGGCAAGCAGACCATGAATTAATAACATAGGCAACTATTCCGCTTCCAGGATTCTGGAGCATTCTGCCTGACACAAAGGAAATGGGCATGTCCAAAGTCTAGAAATCCCCATTCGATCCGTTGACATGTTTGAGATTGTGTAGGGACTGTGAGGGGACCCGGTTAAGGATTCTGGAAAATCTTATGATGTTTGAAAAGGCAGACGAACATGTACGGTCAAAGCGTTTTCGTCCCTCATGAAGTAGACATACAGTAGACATATAGAAAAAAATCCCGAACAGTACAGCTGTTCTTTCCATTGCTAATGACTCCTCTGTCTGCTTGCAGACCACTGCGTCCCTAAGGTGGACAGCCTTATGCTCTCTAATGCAGTCTCAGGCGCGTCCTGTTGGTTGTGTAACGCTGACACCAGGTTTTCGTGTTCGCAGGATCAAAATGGTCGAGCTTCTGCTCACAATAGGTCTTTAGTCCGTCCGAAACATCCAAAACCTTGGGGCTCGCGCAGTTATTGGGCTTAAGGGTTGCGTTCAGGGTTGCGAATTGAGGGTCACCAGCTCAGGGAGTACAAGACATGAGTAACCCTGAAAGAATTGCTTGGGTGAAGCGAATGAGGACTAGTCCTCATAACACTGCATGGCTGAACCCAAACTTTTGAACTCTACACGCGAGAGATGGATGTGCTCGATAAGAAGGGGAATCTGACGAGAACCCCTTCTAATGGATGAATCCGTTCAAGCCTAAACCCCACAAGTTGAGGCTTGAGTTCATCAGGTTCTGAGGGGGCAGTGGTTCCCTTCAACCTAACTCTGGCGCAAATCCAAGTTCCAAACACAATTTGCTGTTACTAGACATGGGGCAGTGAACAACCTTGGGAGGGTTGAGATACAGAAGCACTTGACAGCAACTCCCACAGAAAAGCATAATCCCATGGAGCAGCCGTAGCATACCTGTATCAGCCCCAAATTATCTCAAGAAAGCCTCTGTATATAACTTCAGAGTAAACAAAGCTCAAACTCTTCACCAGGGGCCGGCGGATTCACTTCGTTCACAACGCGCTGGAGCTTGTCTCGCTTGAGGCTGAGGCCTTGAATCCTTGCGAATGTATAGAACTCTTGGAGGTTCGCAGAGGTAGGGATACCTTTTGAAGGAGGTATGGGGATGGTATAAATCCGCGTGCAAACATTGCAGGAACTCATGTTTTACTCTCCCGAAAACTCTTGCCGACATGGCTAGCTTCCGAGCATCCCGACAACAGTTCCGTTTGTCACTGAATCATGGTCAGTCTCCAGTCTTCCTACCATCTCGAGGGTTGGTCTTCTTGCTCACATTGAAACGTGTTGAGTTGCTGCTAGCAATGCGCCTGTACCATTGACTCATGTCTGTCTGACTACCCAGTGAGCAACAAAATGAGTATCGTAATCAAAGTAGGACCAGCCATGTCCAGCACCCTCATGTCACGAGTTTTGGATAGAGCAATCACAAGGCATACCGTCGCGAAAGAAACAGTCTGAAGCAGTCAATAGAGAAACCCTAGACTTGGCAAAAATCCAGAAGGTCATCTGCACATGTTCCACATTCTGTGTCAGCACGACCACAAAAACTCCAAGCGTCTGAGCGCTGACCTGGGGCAAAGCCCTGAGGCCCAGCAGCACCGCAAATGCAATGCGCATGGAGCGAACCATGAATAGGAAGCGGTACGGGGCCCAGCGATCCAGGGCGCGGGCTGCGGACAGAAATGCTTAGAAGTGGTCGTGATGGTGGCGGTGGCAGTGGAGCAGAGGTAATGGCAGAGCCAGTGCTGGTGGTAGCAGCGGGTCGTATTGCAACAGCAGCAGCAGAAGTCGCGGTGGCGGCAGCTGGCAGCTGCAGCAGCATCACTAGTAATAATAGTAGGTGTTACCATAAAATAATGGCAATCAAAATAATGATAAGACTAATCGCCTTTGCAGTCGCTGTAAAAAGCAGCAGACGTGGTAAGTAAACACCTGCAGAACTAAATTAGACGTCTACAAAGTACTCCAGCACATTATGCTCCAGTTGTATAAAACCTGGCAGCCGATGTCTTCAGAGGCATATAGGCAGTCACTTGCATCTTCATAACTGCTCATATCTGCAGAAAGGGCTACCTCGAAGCAGAGCTGCTGATGTGAAAGAGTATTGCTGCAACCTCAACAGAGAGGTAGAGGGCTGAGAACACATGGACGATCTTAGTATCACTCAATGAACTTTGCCTTAAAGAATTTGAAGACGCTGTCCCACAACCCAGGAAAATTTCCAAAGTCAATCACAGAAGTGCCTCTTAACACCAAGAAAACATGTTGGGGACTATTTAAAGAATTTGGCCGGTCAATCTCTGAATGCTCGCAGGGCCCAACTTTTTTGCTCCTTGCCGCCTGGCCTGGAGTTCTGGAAACATTTGCCCAAGCCATGTGGTCAAGGATTTAGCGTTGAGGGTGCGAATGAGCTCCGACGTATCATGCAACAAGGCTGGAACCAGGCTCCGTAATCCGCTTGCAGAGGACGACCTTTCGCTGGTCCCAAGCAGGGCAGCTCCTTGTGATGTGGAATTTCCACACCGCACAATTCTTAAGCCGTTCCAGCAACCAGCGCAGGAGTCAGTGAGACTGGACAGCTTGAAAAGGGGCCATAAACCTATTGACCTGGCACATGACAAGCTTTGTGTGACTCCCTTTTTCGTCGACCAGGCTAAAGACGATGCAACTGGTTAGGCAAGAAGTCTGGAAAGCCTGAACAAAATGTCTTCAGCATTTGAATGTTGCCGAAAACTTGATGGGGGATTGCTTGAAGAAAGATGAGAAGCTGTTTGTACATGGTGCCCTGCGGAGAAACGCACCTTTGCAAATGTCTGCTGAGCACCCACCAGCGAAGCCCAAATGAACCAATGTTACACATCACGACATGCAAGCTGCCCAAACAAGAAGTGCCCAGGAATCGCTGAGTCTGCAAAACTTAAGAAAGCACCGTCATCATGCCAACCTGGACCTAGCATGCTGACACCTGATATACTTGACAGGGTCTAATCTTGCAGCTGCAGCTTCGCCACAGCAAACACGCTTGAAATCTTGAAAGCCTGCACACGGTATCTCAAACGTTCGACTCTTAAGAGCAGCTTGCTGGGAAATGGCCAGAAGGAAGCTAAGGTCGCTTTGCGGGCAAAACCTGCGGAGGAGGGTCGCTCTGCGACTGGCTGATGGGTGATGAGCACTGCCCGCATGAACGGTTCATGGCACACGGCGCATCGTCTAAGCTGTGTACAAGAGTCCCTAAGTCTGCAATGCTTGGAACAAGGACTGAAGTAGTGCCAAGCCAGCAGACCCGCCAACCTGGCATGTGACATTCTTTACGTGGCTGCGTCATGCATCAAGCTGGCGCGAGGACATGCAGCGTTCATCGCACGAGATCTGTAAAGCATGTGTCCGGTATCTGGGGCACTCAACGCTTGCAATCAACTTGCTGAGGGATGGCTGGAAGAAAGCTAAAGCCTGCCGTTCTGCAAATGTTTGCTTAGCGCCCACCAGCAAAGCCCAAATGAACCAATGCTACACATCACGACATGTAAGCTGCCCAAACAAGAAGTGCCCAGGAATCGCTGAGTCTGCAAAACTTAAGAGAGCACCGTCATCATGCCAACCTGGACCTAGCATGCTGACACCTGATATACTTGACAGGGTCTAATCTTGCAGCTGCAGCTTCGCCACAGCAAACACGCTTGAAATCTTGAAAGCCTGCACACGGTATCTCAAACGTTCGACTCTTAAGAGCAGCTTGCTGGGAAATGGCCAGAAGGAAGCTAAGGTCGCTTTGCGGGCAAAACCTGCGGAGGAGGGTCGCTCTGCGACTGGCTGATGGGTGATGAGCACTGCCCGCATGAACGGTTCATGGCACACGGCGCATCGTCTAAGCTGTGTACAAGAGTCCCTAAGTCTGCAATGCTTGGAACAAGGACTGAAGTAGTGCCAAGCCAGCAGACCCGCCAACCTGGCATGTGACATTCTTTGCGTTGCTGCGTCATGCATCAAACTGGCGCGAGGACATGCAGCGTTCATCGCACGAGATCTGTAAAGCATGTATCCGGTATCTGAGGCATTCGAGTATTGCAAGCAACTTGCTGAGGGATGGCTGGAAGAAAGCTAAAGCCACTTTCGATGTGAAACCTGCGCGGAAAAATTGTTCTGCAAACGTCTGATGGGTACCCTCGAGCACTGCCCGCACGCACGGCTTATTATTGCACGGCACCTCATCTATGTGCGCGAGAGTCGCTAGGTCTGTCTGCATTGCTTTACAAGAGACTTTCATGGCACCAAACTAGCAGACCCATCAACCCGCACATGACACACTTTGCATGGCTTTGTCATTCATCAGACGCATTTGACAACATGCTACGAGCAATCCACAAGATATGAAAAGCCTGCACCCAATATCTCAAGCATTTGACTGTAGGAAGCCAAGGCCGCTTTCCTTGTGAAATCTGTGGGGAAAGGTCGCTGGGCGACTGGCTGATGGGTGATCAGCACTGCCCGCATGAACGGTTATTTATGGCACACGGCACATCGTCTAAGCTGTTGCAGCAAGCTGTGTGCAGCAGTCGCTAGGTCTGCAAGGCTTCAAAAAAGGCTTTCATGGCATCGAAGTAGCAGACCAGCAACCTGGCACATGACATGATTTCAGTGGCTCCGTCATTCATCGTACGGGCTTGAGAACGTGCAACTTGCGATGAACGAGATATGAAAAGCCTGTACCCATTGTTTCGGGCATTCGACTGTTGCAAGCAATTTGTTGGTAGATGGCCGGAACAAGGCTCAGGCTTCTTGACCCTTCAATGACAAGCACACATGCTGCAGGAGCCCCAGCAAGCAGCTCGCAGGGGTGGCTAAGTCTGCAAGGCTTGATGGCACGATGGTTGCGACCCAGAAGCCTAGCACCTGACATCGCTTGCATAGCTCTCTTCTAAAGCTGCAGCTTTGCGACTTCCAACGTCAAACTCGGTTGAGAGCCCTTCCCCTGGAGATGAGCGAGCCAACCAAGTGCCGGGCAGGACCCTCCGTTGGTAACTCCAACCTTGCTAAGTGAGCTCAGATGTATTTCGCATGTGGCAAGGCCGCCAGCGAGGAGCTGAGGCTTCTTTCAAAGTGGAATACGCCAGAAACGTGTGTCCTGCAACTGGATGACAAACAACAAGCTCGGTCCACATGAACGGCTGCTGGCAGAAGGTGCATCATTTAAGCCATTCCAGACAGATCGCTGAGACGGCACAGCTCAATCTCGCTTTTGTTCAGATGCGGCTTTCCCAAACGCAGAGCCGGAATTTAGGGTGCACTTTTTTCTGCTTCTTGCAGAACTGCACCATCTGCGAAGGCAGGCAACATGTATGTATGGAAATCTCCCACCGCTGCCAGCATCTACGTGCTTTGATTTTCTCAGAATCGACACGAACTCTAACGGGCTCAGGCATGTAAGCATCTAGAGACGAACTCAAAATACTGAAGTAACCATCTCAAAGCATGATACCTGCGCTTCAAGACGTTCACTGTTGCAAGAAACGTGAATCATGCGGTTGGGAGACTACTGCCCGTGGCTTAATAAGTGACCACCTGAGTGAAATTTGGCACTGGAGCCTGCAGCAAGTAACGCTCGACTGTGCCGAGGAGCGGTCGCCAGCGCTATCAACACAGGCAGCAGCCTGCAAGCGGCGCCTCGCTCAAGCCGGTTGCAGTTAGCTGCAAGCAAGAGTCGCGCAGCAAATCTAAAAGCCTGGCACATGACATGCCTTGCACTGCAATGTCATTCAGGTCCAGCTTTGCGACTTCCAACCTGAAACCGGCTTGAGAAAATGCTGCACGCAACGCACGAACCTAAGCTGAACCCAGTGTCTCAGGCAGTTGAGCATTGCGAGCAAGAAAGCTACTTACTGCTTGGCAAAAGATGTCAGCGTCAGACAGCTGGGGACACATGTTGCATGGCCCTGGACGGCTGTGATGACATACGGCAGGCCTTACGAGCAGAGCCTCAACGCTCTGCACCGTATAAGTCTTGAGTTTAAAACGCATGTCGCATGGCTGCACTTGGCTGTCAGCAGCAGCATGGCAGCGCACAGGAATTCAGTTGCGTCAGCCAAAGCATTTCCGGGGCCTTGTTTGCATCTTGCTATCAGAGTTTCCCCCGGACTGGCCTAAAGCATTCCGTGCAACAAAGCACGTTGAGGCTTTCTTCAGAGTCTTCCAAAAACAGCCGTGCTGCAGGCAGCTGCGGAGCAGCCACCAGTGCCGCCCACAGGAATGGCTGCTGGCACATGGCACCTTTCTTAAGCTGTTCCGTAAAGTGACCGAGGCCATCTTCGCCATGCCATCTTCAAGGCACTGCGGCCAGAACCAAGAGATGGCAACAGTTCTTCGAAAGCATCGGCTCAGACCCAGATTGCGCAACGATTAGCAGTTTGCAAAATTTGTAACCATGGCAGCAGAAGTCCAGAATCAGGCAAAAGCCCCTCCACAAGCCGGAGCTTTGTTAATCCACCTCAGGCTGCACTGAAGCAGTGACAAGTTGGGCTGAATGCTGACGAAGCTAGCAGTGAACAACCGGCTGTGACAGGACAGGATGCGACTGACCATCTCTCACAGCACGCAGCATGTGACGGCTGAAGGGTCTTCCACAAGATGGGACAAGACGCCGTCCTCGTTAGCTTGGACTTGGCCAACATTGACATATGAAGCCTCAAGCATCAGTGGGCTCATGCGCCGCGCCTTCCTGTCGCACTTGCTCAGCCGGAAAAGAAGCCCATCCTATTTGGAGGGAAGTTGGAAAGCTTTTGGCATGGTTTGGAGAACCCTTCGAGATTGCGCACATTGTACGAAAACAAAGGCCCTCTTGGCTTAGTGGTCAGGCACTGCAGCCCAGTGATGATTTCCCCTTCTCGAAGCAGCACGGACGAGCCTCCAAGCAACCCTGCCCACAACTCCAAGGGCAAAATGTGATTTGGATCTGTCACGTCCGGGTATGGCATACATACATGTTGCCTGCCTTCGCAGATGGTGCAGTTCTGCAAGAAGCAGGAAAAAGTGCACCCTAAATTCCGGCTCTGCCAGTTCGTAACTGTTGCCCTTGCTTGTCTAAGATAAGAACAGGGAAAGTATTGCAGCAGTTTTCGTAAAGTGTTCAGCTTTCTGCCAGTGGGCCTTTAGCAAAGCAGCCGTTCATGTGAGCCGAGCTCGTGGCTGCTTGTCATCCAGTTACAGGACACACGTTTTCCACTTTGAAAGAGACCCCAGCTTTTCGGAGCTTGCGAAGCTGCGTCCGAATGTCAAAGCTTCTGAGCATCCACTTTCAGAACAGGTTTTCGGGCATGCGGATTACAGCAAGGCCCATCATGCAGATTTTTAGACCCCGAAACATGCTTTTCTGCAGGCCAAAAGGCGATGACTTGCACACTGACACCAGCTTGCCACTGGTGGCTAGCGGCTGGCTGACAAGCTGCCATAAGTAAGCAACCTTACTGAGTTTGAGGCATCTGCTCCAAGCAGATTGTTGTCGACAGAGGGCGCAAACCTTTCACAATGATTCTCCACACCGCTGCCAGCATCTACGTGCTTTGATTTTCTCAGAATCGACACGAACTCTAACGGGCTCAGGCATGTAAGCATCTGGAGACGAACTCAAAATACTGAAGTAACGATCTCAAAGCATGATACCTGCGCTTCAAGACGTTCACTGTTGCAAGAAACGTGAATCATGCGGTTGGGAGACTACTGCCCGTGGCTTAATAAGTGACCACCTGAGTGAAATTTGGCACTGGAGCCTGCAGCAAGTAACGCTCGACTGTGCCGAGGAGCGGTCGCCAGCGCTATCAACACAGGCGGCAGCCTGCAAGCGGCCTTGCTCAAGCCGGTTGCAGTTAGCTGCAAGCAAGAGTCGCGCAGCAAATCTAAAAGCCTGGCACATGACATGCCTTGCGCTGCTGTGTTATTCAGGTCCAGCTTTGCGACTTCTAACCTGAAAACTGGCTGAGAAAATGCTGCATGCAACGCACGAGCCTAAGCTGAACCCAGTGTCTCAAGCAGTCAAGCATTGCGAGCAGGAAAGCTACTTACTGCTGTGCGAAAGAATCAGCGTCAGACAGCTGCGAACACATGTTGCATGGCCCTGTTGCGCAATCTGGGTCTGAGCCGGTGCTTTCGAAGAACTGTTGCCATCTCTTGGTTCTGGCCACAGTGCCTTTTGAAGATGCCATGGCGAAGATGGCCTCGGTCACTTCACGCAACAGCTTAAGAAAGGTGCCCTGTGCCAGCAGCCATTCCTGTGGGCGGCACTGGTGGCTGCTCCGGCTGCCTGCAGCACAGCTGTTTTTGGGAAGACTCTGAAGAAAGCCTCAACGTGCTTTGTTGCACGGAATGCTTTTAGGCCAGTGCGGTGGGAAACTCTGATAGCAAGATGCAAACAAGGCCCCGGAAATGCTTTGGCTGACGCAACTGAATTCCTGTGCGCTGCCATGCTGCTGCTGACAGCCAAGTGCAGCCATGCGACATGCGTTAACTCAAGACTTATACGGTGCAGAGCGTTGAGGCTCTGCTCGTAGGGCCTGCCGTATGTCATTATAGCCGTCCGATTAGCAGTTTGCAAGTTGTAGCCATAGGGTGATCCGTGGCCAAGAGCTGGGCCCACATGAACGGCTGCTGGTGCCAGGCACATTATTTACCCTGTTTCCGAAAGGTCGCTCAGTCTTCCAAGCTTGACGGTGGCGTTTTTTGCCCTTTTCAACACAGGATATTGGACGGCGTTGTCATTCGGATGCATCTTGGCAGTTGCGAGCATTAAGCTTGCTGCAGCTGCTTGACAAGTGTCCATCATCAACTGCTGCTACTGAGTAGCAGCCAGTTTCTTAAGCTGTTCCGTGAAGTGACCGAGGCCATCTTCAGAAAAACGTAACCAGACCAGTGCTTAGAAAATGCTCGCCATGCCATCTTCAAAAGGCATTGTGGCCAGAACCAAGAGATGGCAACAGTTCTTCGAAAGCACCGGCTCAGACCCAGATTGCGCAACGATTAGCAGTTTGCAAAATTGTAACCATGGCAGCAGAAGTCCAGAATGAGGCCAAAGTAGTAATTTTCGTCGCTGCAGGCAGATTCTGGGATTAGTGTGGTCACAAAACAGGCTGTTGTTAATGACATCAAAACTACAACCTTGAGTTGTAGCTTTCGTGACGCAGAACAGAAACCACACGGATGCTTTGGCATCATCAAGGTAATAATAAGCATTTGAGGTCCCAACACATGTACAGAAGGCAGGAGGAGTCAACACAAGTGCACCGGAAGTATCCTGAAACGCGCGGTAGGTTACATCTCGGACAACATCAGTGAAAAAACAATCTGTACAAGACACTACTTCTTAAATCAACATGCAATCACCATCACCCGGCCAGGCCCGTCCCATTCTCCCACCCTGTACTCAGTATTAGTACTGGCCCTACTGGCCCAAGGCTCAGCACAGTTACATTTCTAGATTTCCCTTTACCTCTTTCTTCTTCTTTCGGCTATGCAGCATCCTCTTTCTCTCTCTCCTAGGGGTTTAATGTTTAGGGGTTTAGGGTGATGTAGGGATGTTAGCCCCCCATAATTCAGAATCGAATGGAAAAGGACATGGAAAATGAAATGGAAACTGTGGTTATAATATTTTGGAGGTTATATTTGCGATTAGAGTACCAAGGCCAGGATATAACAAGTCTGGACATTGGGAGCTTCGGGAGGGGGACCTACAACACCCATGGGATAGAAGGACGGGATCGCAAGAGGAGCCCGCGAAATCTTGAGTCGCACTTGTCAGACAGAGCAGCTTTCCTGATCCTTGACGCATGGGATTTTATGTTGTGTAACAGTGTAGGCCAGGTGGGTCAGTTGATAGCCGGGACTGTTGAGTCGCTAAATGGAAAAAAATTGGAAAATGTAATGGAAACTGGGATTATACAGGGGTATAGCCAAACTCTTGTCAGCGTTGACTGCATGTGGCGCTTGTGGGCTGCAGAGAGTTTGTTTCGACGGTCCCAGGCCTCGTCCTACTTCAGTCCACGCAAACAACAACCGTCTACCATCACATTGTATAATCTAAATCACACCCCTAAACCCTAAACCCTAAACCCTGAACTTAGGTTGCCATGTTCGTCTTCGGCTTTTTCCACGAGTGCTTCTGCTCCAAGAAGGAAAAGCAAAGGCAAGGGAGATCGAAGGAGTTGAGGAAGCTGTTCTGCATTGATATTTAGGGTTTAGAGTTTAGGGCTTAGGGTTTAGGGCTCGGTGCTCAGGGTTTAGGTTTCAGGGTTAGGGTTCAGGGTTCAGCGAGTAGGGTTTAGGGCACCCACTCTTGCTTGGCCTTCTCCCTACGTGCACAACAGCTGCTAGTTTTTTCAGGGTAACGGCGGAAGCATGTAACTGTGTCTCCGGGCTCCATGCACACCACGTTACATCTAACCCCACAGTCCCAGAGAGTGGTTCTTTGAGGGTAACGGCACAGCAAACAGCATAACTATGATTTCGGGCTGCCCCACCCCGTCAGGCTTGACCACTCTCTTCAACTTTCTTGTTTCGAGGTGACATCTTGGCCTTCCTGCGCCCCAGTGGACTCGGCCTCACCCTCTGGGACTGTCCCCATCATTACCATGACTGCGCAACAACAACATAACTGCGCACCCTTATCCTGCCAATGGCTTGGCTCAAACGCGACACGCAGCGCCGGCCACCTCTCAGCCTGCCAGCTGGCAGACACAGTTCGGAATGTGAATATGCAGCGCCTCAGCCTGAGACTGAGACGCATCTACGCTAGTGCTCCCCTATGAAGTTTGAATCTTGCTTCAACTCACAATGGCACTGCGGCGAGAACGCTGCTATATACCATGATGTAATGCAAACATTTCAGCAAGTCGGCCAGACTCTGCCCCTGCTCAGGTGAATGGCTCATGAATTTTCCTCTCATCTCACCTACCCAGGGCCCAGGACAACGACAATGACATCACATCACAATGAGGCTGTCTTCATAGATGCGCGCACATGGGCCAAACCGCCCATAACATGTTATGCAAATTTTCCATCTTGGCTTCAGACTGCTGACTGACTGTCCCTGCAAAACTGGATAGGGTCTTAGGCTGCCCTCCTAACTTGCTTTCTCAAGCACGAGTCAACTTTGCACTGCACAGAAAAAGTTGCTTATCTCACTCATGAGTTTGAATCACCCCGGCCCTGGCCCTAGCTGCTCAGTATCCAAGCCTCTTCGGCTCAGACATCATGAGCTTTCAGAATGACGTCAACGGCGCGCGGCGCGATGACAACCTTTTCATTCAAGATTACACGTGAAGTAAAAACTTTGACTCGATCAACAATCTCAGCAGCTGAGCCCATGGCTCTGGGCTGCAGGATGCGCACCACGGCATGTGAATGTGAATCATGACTTGGACCTTGCATCTTTTTAGCTTTACCTGGGCGCAGTGTCTGCGTGCTGCCTAGCAGTAGCCAAGAGTCTGGCCCATCCACGGAATATGGAATTACAGAAGCCTGGCCAGGGCCCGACCTGCCAAGAGGAGAACCCTGCTATGTTCAAAACGCCAAATCCAACAGGAAATCCAGCGCATGCCTGGCATCCAGAACATCCTGCCGACAAGCAGCCATGCCATGACCTGGCAACAACTACACTCTTTCACGAAAAGCTGGGACAGCAATCTTGCTCTTGGTGACCCGCCGCAGCCGGCCCACAGTGATTCTTCCTGCAGGCAAAGTTGCACAGCTTGTGCAAATTGACACCGCGACGAGTGAGGCCAATGTGAGAGAGGTGGAGTGGCGCCACTCGGGCAATATTACTCTTTAACTGTTTAGCCAGCGTGCAAAAGTTTGTAGGGAAATTTCACTAAAACCTTAAAAACAGCAGACTTGCAGGGCCCCGTTTCAGGGTGTCAAAATCAGCCTTAAAATTGGAACTACTGTAGGTTACCGTTTTCCACTACATTCACTTTGTGCGCAGACTTCAGGAGCAGGTCGAAGAGATGTAGATGGAGTCAGAAAGGTTTCTCTCGCAACCCTACTTCTTTACAAATGTTTCAAAATGACTTAGCTGCCATATGTGATGAAAAGTACTGTCCAGCTCAATGACAACCGGCTCAACGCCTGCTTGTAAAATGTCGTTTAGCGACTCTAACTGACAGTAGCTAATTGCCACAAAAGCACCTTTCTCGTCAGGGCAGTGGTATCATCCGATGCATGTGCGTAACAGCTGCTCAAGCATGTCACAAAATTTTCTCTTTCCGTCCATACCACCCAGACAACAAGACAACAATGGGCGACAAGGGAGTACGGAACGGGTCGCTTGTTTAAAACATGCCTCAAGCGTGAACATAAGAGTGAAAAAAATATGCGAGCGGATTGCATTGTTCAATCTCAATGTGCGAGTGCAAATAGTGCAGAAAACCAGTGTGCTAACCAGTAGTGCGGCACTTGCAGTGGAGCCTTTGTTTTTTCGCGACGTTTTGCTATCCAGGAAAGGTCTGAGGAAGTCTCAGTTTGGTTTCTGGAGTGTTTCCTGCATCTTTCTGTGCAGGAGAGTGTTTTTCCCAGCTGCGCCACGTTTGAAGCCTGTAGTGA